>VDFB02117868.1:0-19806 GCA_007258455.2 Sequoia sempervirens | reverse complement strand
GAGGGAAGAAAGCATAATCTCTGATTTTGTCTTCCCAACTTTGTTTAAGAAAGGACTTAGTATTTTCTAATGATATAATGCTATTTAAACTTGGATAACCCCCCCAAGAATCTTCCCAGAAAAGGAAAGACTGACCATCATGGACGTCCCAAGATAAGTAATCAACAACTAATGCCTTACACTTGAGGATAAAATTCTAGATTCTTGAACCTTTCGATGGATTGTTGATTCTAATGATATCGCTTGAAACTAATCCATTGAAATACTTGGCTTGCATAAGTTTAACCCATCTCAATTGTGGGTCTTTTATCATCCTCCATACAAGTTTGGCTCCCAGGGCCTAGTTCTGCTTGTCATGGCTTCTAAGGCCCATGCCTCCTAGAGATTTTGGCTTACATATCCTATCCCAAGCTATAAGAGCAATTTTGTTTTTTCCCCTGTGCTCTGCCAAAAGAAGTTTCTCATTTTTTGAACTAAGAAGGCATTCATACCTACTGTCAAGGCTAAGTAAGATAAAAGATAAATAGGTAATGTTGATATCACTTCTTGGAGCATAACTAATCTACCTGCCCAAGATAGTCATTTCCCTTTCCAAGAGTTCAAACTTCACTCTATTTTAGATTTCAATGGATCCCATAGTTTAGATTTCCTCAGATCTTTATCTAAGGGAATGCCAAGATAGAGGAAAGGAAGAGAACCTTTCCTAAATTTCAATACATTCAGAATCTGGATTTCTTTTGCAGGGGGCGTAGAGAAAAATAAAAGTTCTGACTTGTTTTTATTAATTGCTTCACCTGATGCTTTCTCATAAATGGAAAGGATCTCTTGATAGTGACACACTTCTTTCCTTTTTGCTGCTCCCATCAATAGTATATTGTCAGCAAATTGCTGATGAGAGGAAGTGATGCCTCTAGTTACTTTAATGCCTTCAATACAGCTCATGTTATGATTTGCCTTAATAACTCTGCCCAGGGCTTCCACCATAATGATGTAAAGGAAGGGAGACAAAGGATCCCATTGTCTAGACCTTTAGATGCGCTGAAGTAGCCTAATTGGATGCCATTGACCAGTATTGAAAATCTTGGAGTTGAAATGCATTCAAAGATCCAATTTATCCATTGTCTACTAAACCCAAATGCCTGCAACATTTTGCATAAGAACCTCCAATCTACATTGTCATAAGCTTTTGAGAAATCTAACTTAATCAACATGCTTGATTCTTGGGTATTTTGTATGGTATGAATCACCTCTTGAGCAATGATTACGCCATCAAGAATCGATCTGCCTGGAACAAAACCAGTCTGCTCCTCCGAAACAATGTTATTTAGCAAAGGCTTAAGCCTATTAGCCATGACTTTGGACATGATCTTATAAATGGTATTGCAGAGTGAAATTGGTCTGAAGTCCTCTGATTTGACAGCCTTCTCCTTCTTTGGAGTTAGGGCAACGAATGCGTTATTAATTTCTTTGAGGATTTTCCCTGATCTTCTGGACGCCTCTAATGCTTCTACAAGATCATTCCCTATAATATCCCAGCATTTTTGAAAGAAACCTGTAGGGAAGCCGTTTGGGCCTGGTGCTTTTTGAGAGGGAAGCTGCAAAAGAGCTTGTTTAACTTCCTCCACAGTAAGACTCTCATTCAAAGCTCTATTCTGGTCATCGGAGATAAGCTTTGGGATAAAAGACAGCAATTTAGATTGTTCTATTCGATTTGAACCCTCTACATTATTGAGCAGATTGCCATAATACTTAACTATATTCTCCTTGATAGAGACTGGGTCTTCAATAGAATTGTTTCCTTCCAGTTCAAGCCTGGTGATTCTATTGATAGATCTTCTCTGTTTTGTGACATTATGAAAAAAATTTGTGTTCTTGTCTCCAGCTTGTAACCAGGTCTCTCTTGATTTCTGTTTCCAAAAGATTTCTTCTTTGGCCAATATATCCTCATATTCTGTTAGGAGTTCCTTTTCACTTAAGAATTCAATTTGAGACATCCGATCTTTGGTCACCTTTTCATTAAGCTCATTCAGTTGATCTTCTAATGACTTCTTGGACTGAAAGATATCTTTAAAATGATTCGCATTCCAATCTAACAGTCTTCTCTTAATGAGTTTCAATTTGGAGATGAAGCAGTAAAGTTTGGAACCTACGAATTCACCCTCCTTCCACCATTTATCTATAAGCACCAAAAAATTGGGATCTTTGAACCACATATACTCAAACCTGAATGGGGGTTTGATAGGTTTGTTTTCCCCTAGAATCTGCAGCATTATTGGAAAGCGATCTGATCCTGAACATGGAATAGCCTTACATTCGAAGGTGAAAGGAAAGGAAGAGAGATCCCCTGCCCAAAAAAACCTATCTAACTTCTCTACTATATTGCTGAAACCGAGTCTTCTGTTGTTCCAAGTGAATATGTTATCCCCTGATTCTAGTTCCATAAGACCATTCCTTTCCACCCAAGCATTGAAATCCATTTGTGATCTGCCTGGCCTATTTAACCCACCTCTTTTATCCTTTTTGTTGCGAATCGCATTAAAATATCCCCCAATTACTATGTTTTGATAAGAAAAAGAGGATAATATTGTGTCTAACTCTGTCCAAAAGTATTTTTTGGCAGCAGTGGCTACAGGACCATAAACATTAATAAGGATAAAGGATAGGTTTGTTAGAAAGCTCTTAATTATGCTTGCAATCTAATTCTTTCCTTCTGCAAGCTTCTCAAAGCTTAAGATAGCAGGTTTCCATAGAATAGCTAGACCTCCTGAAGCACCCTCTGATTGAACTGCTTCCACCTTACAGCCACTGTATTGACCTTTCAAACATTCTCCAAAGGTGGTCATTTCCTTTATGCTAAGTTTGGTTTCCTGAAGCATGATAACTTCTTAGTTGGTCAACAGGAGCCTTCTTTTGACCAAACTCCTCTTGTTAGGGGCATGGAGGCCCCTAACATTCCACGAAAAGATTTTCATGACTCTTCAGGAAGGGAGCTGCCCTTCCTTACTTTCATAATATCAGTGATTTTAAGTTGCCCCTCAGTATCACCCTCTCTGCTTCTTTGTTCTTTTAATGATCTCCTTCCCCTCTTTGCTGAGTCCAAACCAAAATCTGGTTTTGAATTGGGGATTGAATACTACTTGATACCCAATTTTTTCTTCTCTTTCACTTCTGAAAAAAGTACAGCTAACGGAGTATCCAAAATTTGACTATCCAAAACTCCTTCATCCATATAGTCTCTTAATAAGGAATGCATGTTTTTATTGATGTTCATAGGTTTTGGGGAGAACATCAGATTTTGATATGTTTCCTCTGAGTTCAATATACATGTTCTAAAGTTGATGCCGTCAGCCACATGAGCAGAAAAACCATCTTTCTGGGGGCTGACCTTAGGGGTTTCCACTAGTTGCTGGTTTTCTACTGCTGCTGTTTCTTCATAACTGACTTTGTCTAGCTGGAAACTTTGATTTTGCAACTGTTTGGATTTGCTTTTAGTAGTAAAGTCACCAGCATTCTCTCCATTGATATTTTCGAAAGCCTTTGAGATATCTTCCTTCAAGACCTCTGAATCTTTTAAAAGATCTGTAAGAGCTTGCTCTTCCGACACCGAGTGCTCATAAGGGTTAACCAATTGTTTTGCCCATGAGACCTTGGTCCGTTTCCTTTTCCTGGTCAGAGCTCTAAATTTTTCTTTGCCCGCTGAGCTCCTTCCAGAGAGGAAACATTTCTTCTTTCCATAGGTCTTTATTTTTTTCCCCAAAGAGGGAGCTTTCTTTCTGTCAAAGGGTTGAGTTTTAGGTTCAGATTTATCTTTTATCTCCTGATGCTCTTTCAGGGGAGACTCCTTTCGATCACCAACTCTAGCTTGATTGATATCTTTTGAAAATTCTAAATGCTTCTCCTGCTCCTGAGAAGAAGGGCCAATTAACCGCAATGTTGAACATCTGGGACCCATTAGCTCTCTTAAGAGACAAGGCCCAGGAGATTTGTCTATTAGTCTTGTTACTTTTTGTTTCCATCTCCCTACATCCGATACAATTTCTAGTTCTCCGTAAAAACCCAACTCCCAATCCACTTCCACATAAATGTTTGCTACATCCCCTGTTTTCCCATTGAGGAAGTCTTCTTCAATCCCCAGGAAGGATCCTAAAGCATCCCCAATCTTGATAATGGCTTCCGCGCACCAAAACTCAGCTGGGAGCCCCACTAGACTGAGCCACATTGGGGCTTTTTTGATTCTATAGCTATTAGGATCGAAACATGGTGTCCAGTTTATCATATGAAAACTAGACCCTTTGAAGAAGATTGGGTTTCCATAAAGAATGTCTTGTTTAAGGTTTAGATCTATACATTCTATTAATAGGAAATCATTTTGCAAAGGGTGTACACTGACCATACCTGGATATTTCTGAAACCACCAATCTTTCATCTGTTGCTGGCTGCCTCCTATGCCACACCACTTTGCTAAGAGAGCTCTTTCTCTCAACCTTTCTATTGCCGGGTTCATAGAGTCCGACGGCATCACAAAGAGTTTGCTGCCTGGGCTTTTCTTTCTCCAAAAGTTTTCTCCTAACCGAGCCCTATTCTTATTTTCATTCTGAATATATTTTCCACTCCAGGTCGTATTTTTGGCTTCAGGAGCTTCATTGATAAGGTTTGAGTGTATCCCGAAGCTCTTTGCTAATTCTGCCCTTGTATTATTGGGGCGTTGATTAGCAGCCAAGTTCCATGGCCTCCATTGATTTCTAGAAACTTTCGTGCCTGGACGACGTTGGGCTTTCTCTGAAACTTCATATATTTTGCTACCAAAATCCCCGAAAGAAGGATTTCTTTGATTAAAAGGGTGAGTCCCTTAGCTAGAGGGATTCTGTTAGCACCTATTGCTAGCAGAGGGGGAATCTTGCTCGAGACCTTTTCCCTAATTAGGGAATCCCCGTGATTGCGAAATGGCACAGGATTTTGCAGGGGTTGAGGAAAATTTCCCGGCCACGGAGCTCTGGGCCTTGGGTTTGCAAGGAGATCCGGTCTGATGTGGAGTTTCATCCGGTCTGCTGTGGAGTTTCCACCGGTTAGGCCAAGAAACGCTAGGAAAAGAACTAGGCTCTCTGGGAATAAAATGATGGAGTCCGCTTCTACCATGCCTGAAATTCGGTATGATATCCAGCCATTCAAATAAAACCCTCTTCAAGATTTTAAAGATCCATGTTTGAGTCCCTAAGAACCAATGCACAACTTTATTTTGTGATTTACTAGAAAACTTCATAATTTGTTCTCAGAAAATCGCCAAAAATAAGACATTATTATTAATATATATAAAAATATTAAATATCTTACAATTGTTTCAAATTATTTGCAATGATTATTATTATTAAAAAATAAAAAATAAAATAAAATAAGTTTAAAAATTCAAAAGATTTGGCATGAGATAAGACCCCAGTTCTAAAAAGTAAAACAAGAGACGCATTGCGTCGATTCCTGCCGGTAGGATTTGTGAGTTGTTGTTTGTTTGAGAATTGCTTAACATAGTGGTAATAATTGCATATACTAAGAAATATCTATCAATGTAAATGCATAGCAAAGTGAAGAATTTAGATATAAAAGTAGAAATATATATCAATGTAATTGCATAGCAATGTTCATAGAAAACTAGAAATAAGTATGAGTGTAAATGCATAGAAAAGTCAAGAATATGCATTTTTCTGTCTATAGACCACTATGGTCAATACATTACAAATGGTAGTAGATAATTATATTATTGTTTGTTGTAGTCATTAATTGTGAAATGAAAATCCTATAACATATAGAACTATTGCATATTTATTGTCCTTGTTCAAGATGTGGCAGTTATTCTCCTTGCTAAAGATGACAATCCACGTGTTTTTGGACATTCCCTTCTGCAGAAAAATGTTTGAAGGTGGTTATGAGGACATTGTTTTTTATTTTATGTGATAATCTTTCAATAGATAATGTAGTATAGAAATTGAATTTTTAAATGAAGCTAAATGTTTGTGAAATACAAGCGTACCTGGATATAAGATGTATATATCATTCTTCAATAGATTGTGCATTGGTTATGAGGTTGTTTGGATTCAATTTGAAATGTCCTTTTTTGCAGAAGTCTCTTAGGATGAAGACAATTGATGATTTGTCATCAATGTATTCTTCATAGGAAATGTTTAGTAATTCGGGAAGCAAGAGTTGCATAATAGATCTATCCATTGTACATTCCATTGTTTTCTTTCTATCACTTGTCAAAATCACTTTCAAGTAGTGAGAGTAGATATATGCAACTTGTTGTTTGCATTTAATACAAAAGGCAGTTTGTTCTTGTAGTTCTCCATATGTATCAAATTTGTAGTTGCAATTTGGACAGAAAGCTTGAAATGGATTTGAAAATGCATTGGCTATTCTTATTGTTCCATAAATCTGCAAAATATAACGAAGATGTATATTATGTATTTTTTAATCATTTTCTAATAGTGTATAATTGCATAGGTGCAAATGTGATTGTGTTAAATGTTGAATACAACAAATTGCTAACATAATCAAATGCCTTAGTTACCTCAATTGTTGAATGCAACAAATTGTTGAGATACTCGAAGGCCCTCTTGTTATTCAATTTGCTGATGTATGTTGATTGAGTTGTTTGTAGAGTGTTGTATCTTGATTCTCGCCTCTTTACAATGTTTCTCAACAACATGATTGGATATTGTTCGAGGCGTATTTGTTCTTCCATTGAAGAGAAATGATGTTCCAAACTCTCGTGTATTTGTACCTGTATTGTGGATGCATGTTTTTATTTGAACATTTATCTTTAGTTAAAAATATGGTAAGCAGTAATTGATGTAAATTGCAATGAAATAAAGAATTAGAGGAATATTTAAATACCTGTGCTTTGTCCATTTCTGAATGGCCATCTTTTATTTCAACAAAAAATTGGAAAGAAGTTCTTTTTGTTCCCACCACAAGTGCCGCTACAGATCCAATTGCATAGTTTTCTTCACTTGTAAGAAGTTGTCTAATTGTGCTAGTTGGTATGAATTTGTATTCATCATGCATGCACGGTATGACTTCAACTGTTGTTGTGTTTGTGAAAATCAAGATGCAGTCACAATCACCTCTGTCATAGTCTGTCTTTGGTGCAATTTGGAAATTTGTAATGCATATAGCTGTTCCAGGAACTATTTTTGATTCATGTTGTTTTACAAGGACACCAATTACATTGATAGTAATTGTCATTTCACCTTTTTCATTCAGTTAAATCTGCATGAAGAACTTCTTTTGTATTGTTTTGTTTGTCGAGACTTGTTTTGTAGACCACAATTACATCTCCTTCAAATATATTTCCTCCCTTGTGGGAGTGAAGTTCTTCAATTGATACTATATTTTTCTTCTTGCTTTTGGATCTGCAATGTTTACATCAGTTGAATTTATTGTTTTCAAGAGTAATTTGGATAGTATAATTGAACATAGACAATGCTTTTCACCTTTTTGATATTTGTTGTATGGTTTTCTGGCTTGTTTCGGCTCTCTTGCTCGACTCCATTGTTAGCTACAAGAAATACTAATAATGTTAATATTTTTAAAAAGATACTAAGTGGATTTGAATTTGTCATTTGTTTCAATGTTTATATAAATTGGATCATGATCACTCCAATATGCTTCTGATTTGTAAATAGAACATGGTTTTGCATTTATGTTACACCAAATATGATCAATTAGTGGCTTGTTGACATGGTTTAATTTATATAACATAAAATTCATTTTAGAATTGTGCATGTGATTTGATAGCAAATTCTTTCGTCCATTATCCACTGACATATCAATGTTGAAGTCGCCTAGAATATATAAAGTTGATGTTAAATTGACAGAGGAGAATACTTGATTTGTGATTGTTATAATTTCTGTTACTGGTGTGGTGGGTCTTGCATATAGATTACATATGTTCATCTCATCACTTGGCAAATTTATTGTTATTGTTATAGCTTCTACATTTGTTGTTTTATGTTGCACTGTTTTTGAAATTGATAGATTATTTCTAGTAAATGTTGTTACACCATGTATGTGATTTGTTGAGAAATGATTAAAATTTTGGAATTCATTATTATGTTTTGATAGTTGCATATGTGTTTCTTGTAGACAAATAATATCAGTTGACATCATTTCATGGTCACTAAGCATGTCTTCGATATGTACAAGCAGGTTACGAGTATTGAATGTGGTTAGTAGTAATTGTTTGTCGCTAATGCTTTGGAGATGGTGATTTTCAAACTCCCAAATTGATGTTGATTGTAGGCGTGACATTTCATTAATTACTTTTTTTTTCACTTTGAAATGGTTTTGTGTTAGAGGTCTTATCAAGAACAATGTGTCAATTGTTCGTGTACGTGATAGTGTTGTATATGCCAAACCATGTTTGTTTATGCCTGATGGATCAAATGCTAATGCTTGCATTGTAAGGCCTTGTGATCTGTGAATAGTACGAGCACATGCTAGTTGTATTGGAAATTGTTTTCTGATTGTCAATTTTTTTTGGTTGTATAGGTTTTTAGTAGGCTTTGCAATGCGAAGTATGGGTGTCCAACTTTTGTCTATGCACTCACTATAACATTGTGCTAGTCTTTTCGCTTGTCGATGTCCAACTTTTGAGTCAGTGAACTTGATCCAAACTATATCAAAATTAGTGTATTTTGTGTATGCTTGGAATGTTCCATCTGATCCATTGACAAGCCCATCTTCCGTGTCGTAATTGCCAGCATATATTTCAACTAGCATATTAGGTTTTAAGAGTATCTGAGATGGTAGATTAATTGAACGGTCATACAACATAATTGTATTAGAGTTGTCATCATGTTCATCAATTGCATTCAATATAATTACCTCTCCTTGTGTGATGGATAACATGTTTTCATTGTGTTTTTCCACATCTTTCCTTCTGTAGAAGAGGAAGGGGAATGTTGGGTCCATTGGCGGTGAGCGCAAACATTTTTTATTTAAATACTCCAAGTCTTGAATTGTTTGGGATCCAACTCGGATTCTATTGAGTATTGAAACAAATTTCTCATCTTTTTGTCGCATTGTCGATTGCAGTGCATAGCATTTTATATTTTGTTTCCAAAAGCTATAAGGCATTAGTTCGTTTAATGTTGGAGGATTCTCAAATACTAGTGCATCTTGTACAGGTTGTACTTGGTAAAGATCACCACAAAAAATTGTATCTAGATTTTGAAATAGCTAGTGGGGGTTTGCATTATGTCCCGTAAACGTTTGTCAATGTAACGTAGAAATCTTGAACCCACTAGAGAAATTTCATCTATCAATACCACACGGAGTTGTTGATAATGCTTTGACATAGCATCCAATGTTTCAGAACTCAATGGGATGAATTCTGACTTGTTAAATGGCATGTGTAATGCTGAATGAATTGTCAATCCACCTATGTTATATGCTGCTTTTCCTGTATAAGCAAGTATCAGTCCTTTTGGTTTATTTGGATCGTTGTCAATAGATGAGTTGTATATGCGAATAAGTGTTTGATATATGGCTTTTGCGGTAAATGTTTTTCCCGTTCCAGCACCTCCTGTTAAGAACAAGTGTAATGGTGCTTTGATGTTGTTTATTTTTTTCAATGCGATGTCTTTTACAATTGCTTGTTGTTCTTTGTTTAACATTCGTCTTAATTTGTAGTACTCAGAATTGTCTATTATTTGAGGATGTTTTGCAATTTCAAATTCGTTTTGAAATATTGTATTTGTTTTGTTGATTTTTTCTGTCTCAATATCTAATTGTATATTATATTGTTCTTTCATCTGCATACGATTTTCAGTAAGGCTTTCATTTTCATCAAGATCATTGTTTGTGTTGATTTCATCTATAGCTTTTTCAATGTCGCCCCACATAGGGTTGACTTTGTAGTTGTATTTTATGTGATTTGATGTAATAATATTTTCATGATACAAATAAGCACTATGCCATGTTTGGAATCCATTTTTAAGTGATTTTTCACTTTGTGTAAATGGCACATATAGTAGTAATTGTTCTCTACAATGGTTTTCTAAGTCAATATGTTTGTTGAAGTTTACAAAACGTATTATATTTGCTTCAGCTTTACTTTGTAATTTTTTGCCATCTTTTCTATAATTAGAAACGAAATCTGCAAGACAAATGTGTGATAGTGTTGTTGGTCGTGCTAGATAGTAATCTATCAACGATTTTGATGTTACGTTTTCTGAATCATCTGGTTCTTTGCTCAATTGTTTAGTTGATTTTAAGACAAATGTTCTCTCGTCCTCATTTCTTGTATCAATGAATACACATTTTCTTGAACTATAGTTTAATGGAAGTGATAAAGCAATGTGTGTTGCTTGTTGCGAAGACATTTGTTGTAAATTGAGTAATGCATTTCCTAGTTTACTAATCATATTTATTGCATCGATACTATTTTGTTCATGATCTTTACGAATTCTTTTGAATGCATTTGTCATTGACTTGTCTACTTTTGTCATATACGAGCTACAATACATAGCCGCTGCATATGCATTCAATACAAATTGTGCATCTGTATTTGCTTTCCATATTTCAGGCATTGTTCTAGCAAAACTATTATTCCATATGTCTGATGGTTTCCTTTTCAAAAATATTGTCGGCCTATGGATTGTAGACTTGATGGCAATTATGTATTCATCTTCACTAATATTCATTTCATCTATGAACATTTGAAATGAGATTGATTTGTCATAGTTTGCTTGTTGTAAAGTGGAAAGTATTTTTGATGCTGTTGAAATCACATTTTCGTCATTGGTTTTAGTTGGTTCCAAAATTGTAGTTTTCTTCATTGGCGGGAGCGGAAAATTATATCTACAAGTTTGTTTCTTTGACCTTCGACATTGTTTCGTGTGGTGATGTTTGTGTATTGTAGCTATATCTGGATGTAGATGTTCAGTGTTACAAGTAATGTAGTTGTCTACAAAATGTTCAATAGTTATGTTACTATCTCTTCCGTAAATTGGTGCTTGTCTAATCCACAAGAGGAAATGATCATGCTCATTTCCACGATTTTGAAATTCGGTTATGGAGAAATAATCTGAAATGGTTCCAAAAAAGGAATTGTCTGTTAATATTAATTTCTTCATTGCATTAATTCTATGCCTATAATAGCGTGCACATGTAATCGGATCTCTTCTAATCAAATGAATTCTTCCATCTTCGATTGTACTATTTGATTCTTCATGGTTGGTTGCTTTTTGATATGTACGATGTAGTTCTTCAAGTGTTTTGGTTAATGGTTCCCAATATTGTTCAACACTTGTAAATGTAACAAAAAAAGTTGGTGGTCCAAGTTGTCTTATCATCGCAAATAGATTTTTTTTTAGTTGATGCAAATAATCTGGAGATATTCTTATTTTTTTGAAATCGACATAACCAATGTCGGATTTAAGAATATTTTCTAAATTAGGTTTATGTTTCACATCTTTTGCTAGTAGCCTTCTCCCTTTTAATTGCCCCTTACGTAATCTCACCCATATTGTGGATAGCACTTGTTGTATTAGAATTTTAATGGTTTTGAAGAATAGGTTTGTAGTGTGGTAAGCAAATTTCCTATTTGAATGTTGTAATTCCCACTTTACAATTTTTTGATACGAATATCTTTTGACAATGTCCTCATCACGTGGATTGCCAAAGAACAGTGTAGGGAAATTCATCTCTTCAGCGTATTTATCTTTAAATATTCCAATTGGATTATTTCCTTCTGCTGGTGCAATTTCTATGATCTTGTCTTGCATTTCATGTATGCACTTAGATTCAGTGAAACCATGTATCAATGTTTCACTAGGTATTTCATTTTCAATATCGCTTTCAACATCGTTGTCGCTTGTATTGTTATCGCTTGTTGTGTCCTTTGCACTATCTAGTCATAGAATTTCAATCCAGTCTTTGTTTATCTCAACATTCTCCATCTTGTATAATTTTTTGTTTGATAATTGATCCAACGCTTTCATTATCATATTTGCACGTACCATTCCTGTTTGGTATGCATTTTTATACTGCAAGCGTCTTTTAAGAGCAACAACTATTGTCGATGTTTCGTTCGTTGAACATGGTAATGCTCGTTGTATGATATCAGAGTTAACTGGTACATTTATAATAGACCCGGTCAAACCTAATTGTGAATTTTTGTATCCTAATTGCCAAATTTGCGCAAATGCAATTCTAAGGGACACTAGTCGTTCTTCTAGTTGTGTCAACATTGCCACATATCCTAATGGATTATTTGTTCGGATGTAATTTGGAGTTGCATATTTTGGTAATTTACATTCTTTCAATGATGCTTTGCATTTGGAACAAATATAGTTTGTTGTTGTGATTTGTTTATTTGTGGACAAGCTGTAATACATTTTCATTTCTTTGTCTTTCAAAGTTGTAATGTCTTTTTTAAAATGCAACATTTGACAAATTGAACATACATATCTAGGTGTATCTTCAATTTGTTTTTTGAACAATTCAATGGCTGATTTTGAAATTCCTTTTTCCAACTTTGTACATGTTGCAATATTTTTTGAACGTATTTGTTTTTTGATTTTTCGTAGTGAGTTGACCGTATATTGTTGAATGTTTTCAATTTGATTGAATTCGATCTTGTTGTTTTTGTTGGTGTTTCTAATTAGTTTTTTAATTTGACGAAGTGATGTAGTTGAATTGATATTAGTCGAATGCAGTTGATATGATAGAAGTGGCTCAAAGTGTCCATGAAGAGGATTTGTATCATGGAAAAGGATAGAGTGTGATTCTGCATTAGATGATTCATTAAAATGCAAATATTTATGCACCGTTCTTACTGACCAAACCTTTATTTGTATGCCTAGCCATTTGGATAGCCACTTAATACAAAATGTGTCTCCCCATAATCCAATTTCTTCATTATTTGTGGTTGGCATAGCTGATTTTCGCATTCTCCAAAAATAAGTTTCAATGTTGTCTATTTTATGCAGTACATCTAATGTATTTGGATGTAATTCATTGTTATATGACCAAGTTGCTTCTTCATCACCTTCTGAATAGCATTTTATAAAGTAATCAATTGCTCCGTTGCGTAATTCAGATGAGGTGTAGCGATGATTAAGTAGAAATGCTAATGAATCAAAAAGAAAATCTCCTACATTGTACTTAAATGTATTAGTTCTAAATAGGCCCTCAATTCTAAGCGCATCATCAATATTATATACTTGACAATGATTCAATAATGTATAATTTTCTACATCTATGATTTCTTTTGCTTTTCCTTGTATATTTTCTATTTTTCTCTTCATTTTTGTGAGGAAAAAAAGATTTGTCGACAAGTAAAGAACAGAGGTTTGATGTACCTGATATGTTTATGAAGAGAACACTTAGTAGTTGTGCTTGTATTTAATGTGTAAAATAATAGTTTGAGGATCTTCTCTTCTTGCTTCAGGGTCTGCAATACGAAAATGTCATTGTTATTAATTTTATGGAGTTCAAGTTGTAACATATTAAGTTTATTGAAATTATATATATATATTTTATTATGCAAAAACTATGTAAATCTACTCATGTCTTTTTCAAACTTAACATATGATTATATAAAAAATATCTTTTGCTCACATTCATATCTATTATTCTTCATAGTACGTAGAAGTTGTCACATGACTAATTTACTTTTGCAAGATGACATAATGAGTAAATCAAATATCTTTGTTTTAACTATGGTATGTAAACAACAAAATTGAAATCTATAGATTGAATTGTTCACACATGTATTTTGTTAGAGTAATTCTCATTAAATTTATATATTTTGTAAACCTTGTATGAAGTTTGTAATCCATATTTAACATATATGATTATGAGAAATGATATGATATTTAATCTCTTAGATATGATGGAGAATCCATATACAAAACTATTTAGGTGCATTCTTATTTAGATATCAAGTATTCACAATTTTCTACTTTAGCCTTCATAGATTGTATAAATGACATACTAAATATGATTATTGTAACTACATCTATTTATATAAATTGGATTTGTATTGTAGTGGAAATTTATATAGAATGAGACGTTTGTTATTTTATAAAGATGATAAATGATATATTGCAAAATGCATTCATACTACAAAACATTTCAGACTCTAAATTATTGTTCTCACAATGTCACCCTATCTAGACGATTAGATATGCACATTTAGAAGATTCCAAAAACATAAGAAAACTATAGGTAAAGTTTATCATAAGAATACTATGCTTCAAATTGTATTGTTCAATACGAAAAACAAAAAATATATGGAATTGTGCGAACTAGATAGAGCTTCCCTATGGAGAAGAAACATTAACAACTTCCTCAGAAGAAATTGTATCTAAAGTGAATGCCGATACTGGAGATGTGGCAGGGGCTGGAGGAGGAACATGTTTCTTCATGTAAATCGATGTACAAGCAGTACCAACTTCATACAAATTACTAATATCATAATTGATATTGTTTTGCTCGTTTCTCTCAAGACTGTCAACTGCAAATCGAGAATCTATCAAGAATGGGAATGTATCTTGACTTTCAATTTCTTTGGGAAAATTCAATTTCTCAGTATTCATCATTGAAGTCATATCATTTTTGGAACAACTAACTAGAATAGGGCTATCAGTAGAGCTAATATTGGGCTCGAAGCATGGCAATGAAGATGAACTTACAAAATTGGGATTCTAACAAAAGATATCAAAATTGACAGATTCAAATGTACTTGGAAAATGCATGCCAAAGTTTGTAATAGAATTATCAAAGATATAGTCTTGCAATGGTATTCTAGTATCAATATTGGTACTACAGATGACACTAATATCTTTTGGATCAGAAATAGGAAGATCTAATTTGTTGTAATGAAGGTCAAGAAGGGATTGATTGTCATCCATCATATTTGGAAAACATTGTATATCATTAACAATGTTCTCTTGAGAAATATTGTTATCAGTCATGGGATCTGATCCTACTTCTTCTATTCTTAAACTGCTTGAGCTCTTCTGAAGCAAAGTTTGTTTCAAAAATTTACTGGATTGTGATAGGTCTCCTGGGTTTGAATTGGTATAGTTGAAATTTGTGATTGCCTTATTTCCTTTAATGGATATTGCAGCCATATCATAAGCATAGGCAGCTTGTTCAGTAGTTACAAAACTTCCCAGCCATTGTCATTTTTTCAATTTATTATTCCAAATTTCTGCAACATAGCTGCCCCAAGGACGGTGCCTAACACCTCTATATGACCTAATTTTTACAAATTGTTTAGACTCAACATAACTCAAACATAGCTCTTTGTTTTCCTCTACTTTCTCTTTGCATCGATCAGATGCACACTGTTTTCCAAATATATTCTTTGAGTTCTTTTTTTTATTCTCGATTCAGGTTCACATAATTCAGGAGCAGGTTCCTTTGACAAGTCGCTAGATGGTTTAGAATCGATATAGAGGAAATTGGTGATTGCATTATTTCCTGCAATTGCAATTGCAGCTTTATCATAAGCATGGGCTGCTTCTTCTGCACTGCCAAAAGTTCCAAGCCATTGTTGCTTCTTTAAGTTGGGGTTATAGATTTCTGCACCATAACTACCCGATCTTTTTCTGACACCTTTGTATCTTTTCTCCATTGCTTCGTTTAATTTTCTAAAGCACAATTGACACTTTGTCAAAACATTTTCCTATCTAACATATATGCATTTCTAATGTTGTATCAAGTGCAAATTGAAATTTATTAATGCAAATTTGATAACAAAGAATTACGTATAGGAAACACAACATAGATCAAATAGAATAAATTCACAACTTATTTATTTATCTAAAAGTCTTTAGCATATTCATAGAGTAACTGTATTTTATTTCTAAGAAATAGTCAAATGCCAAATATATAAAATATGAGTAATACACTTGCTACAGCTAATATTATAAAATGAGATGTTTTTTTTACTAAGATGAGCAATGCAAAGAGGATCAACATTTCTATTATCAAAATTGCAAATCCCATTAACATCATCTTGTCATAGCCATTGTCAACATTTGTATTCCTTTTGCATAATTTGCTCATTCTGTTGTCTTGATGTCCTTCAGCTGCAAAAGATGATGGTTTTAAATATGCATTCTAATGAAAAATTGCTTTCTCAAAAATGAGAAATTTTCACAATTCCAATGACATAACTCCTAGATTTTTTTTGTCAAAACAAAGAAATCTTAGGAAATTAAAAAATTTCAACTATGGCCCACATTGAAATCTCATGTGAAAATGCCTTTGATGATGATTAAATACACTGAAAAGGCTACACATGAACCTTTGCTTTATATGATTTTTGGGAGTATCATCAACTTACTTCTTTCCATCTATGAACTACTCAGTTTAAGCTAATCATGTCAATTACAACTACAAGGGAAACCAATTTTTTCAACTCTGGTCAAGATTGAAATTTAATGAGACGATACCCTTTATATCATAGGGGTTAGTGTGTGCTTGTCTAGCCATGCTAATGCCACCTGACAACAGAGATATTGCTTTATAGTTACTCACAAAAAATGTCATTCCTAGAATTTATACAAAATTTAATGGTAGACATTTTTTGCAACTTCAGTTTTAGTTATAACATTTTTCCATTGTTGGTATTTGTCATCTTGTATTTTTGACAAAGAGGATTTTGCGCAATACCTAGATGCTTGTTAAGGTGAAAAGTTCCTAAATTAGGACATTGATGCTAACATCTTTTCCAGGTTCAAAAATTTCAAGTCCTATTGGATGTGCTTTATTCATTTTCTACTATGGAGTGTGCTAATAGCTCTCAAGTTTGAACACAATACTATCTTTTGTTTACCTCAAGCCTTTTGATGTTCTTCAACAAAAGACACTATAGATTCATATTCTGAGAAGCATATGTATTATATTTCATCACAGATTACTCTTTACAACATACTGGTCAATGTGAGCTTCTCTACCTATGATCATGGCCATTACACTTGTAAGGCAAACCAATTATTTTAAGTCTCTTGTAGATTGAAACTTCATGAAACGATACCCTTTATACCATAGTCGTCAATATGAGCTTGTGTAGCCATCATAAAGGTGCTTGACACACATATATTGCATTATTTGTTATATTTTTCCATTCGCACTAATTGTCATCTTCTATTTTTCTCGAGGACAATTTTGGCAAATACATGGATAGGTGTTGGTACTGAAATACCATTTCCTCAATATTTAATGAACTATGGTTTGCATTCTTCAAATATGTAACATCATGTTTACGATATAGATACTTGCATTGGACAACTTTTATTTCAGCCAAAGCATTTTTAGTGTTAAACCATGTTGCATATACTATCAACTTCAAGAGTATAATGAAACAAAATTTAACACAAAAATGCTTTTGCCAAAACCAAACCTCTCCAATTCTACATAGTCAAAAAATCAATGATGTAAATAATGTATGCTTCATTTGGTTCCATGATAAGAATATAATTCCTAGGCTGTCAATGTTGTTCTACATTTCATGTAATGTCCATTGAACTGTCTAGTGTAGGTACCTTTGATATGCACTAGTATGATTCATTTGATGATAGCAAATGGCTCATCTATTCATTCAGCAAAAAGTGTGTGATGTGCAAGTTGATAAGATAATGACAAATCTAGAACAATCAATTTATAGTTTGAAATTTCAAGTGTACAATATGGTGCAACATAATATATCCATGATGAATCCTAATTAAAATCATTAATTGAACTAATCTAAATATAAAAGTTGCTATCAAAAAGTAATCACTAATAGTATAGCAAGCAACTAAAATTGCAGCTTTAATCACTGAATTCTGAAATGGTCCAAAAAGATGGATTCAAAAAGGTCCTACAAGAACAAAAACCACAGAATCTAATTTGGATTCAAAAACCAAAGAAGGAACATGGAGTATTGTGAAGAAATTTTCATTAATTTGTTGGATGGCTGATAGACCAATCTTCTCATGTTGTGTCTGCTCCTCACTTCATTCAATGAAAATTTGATGGTTATAGTACAACGGTCCAAGGTTTTTTAGGCTAGTTTATTCAATTCCCAAGGGCTTCAAAATGATCATATTGTGTTGCAACCTTAAAATATTAGAGAAATCAGAGGCCGTTTGGTGACAGAGAGCACCAAATTGATCTTTATTTGGGTATTGGGAAAATGAGGAACAGAGGTAGACTTGGAAATGTATGGTGGTGAAGAGTCAGGTTTATGTTGCAGGAAGCACCCAACACAAGCCTCTGGTAAAAAATCTTTTGGATTGAAAGAAGAAAGAAGAAGCCTACCTCAATCTCGTTGTCTGAGGTGACTTCTTGTGTGTGAGATGAAGCAGTAATGTTGGCGGCTTGGAAATGGATATGAAATCTGTGTTGTAATTTAAAATATGTTGTTCCCAAAGTTTACTATAAGTCTAAGTTTATAGAGTTGTAAGAAATCTCCATCAATTAGATTGCTTTGTTCATGTTTTTAGTTTATCCTTCGAAATTTTCTTTACAAGACATATGTAAACGTAGAGAAATACAGTTTACAAGAAATCTTGATCAATTGGATTGCTTTGTTCATATGTTTGGTTTATCCTTCATAATTTGCTTTAGAGGACATATCTAAAGGAAAGTAAATACAGTTTGAAAAAGGTCCTTGAGATCTGCCTTATACAGGCCAACCATTAGCATATGGATAAGTGTTTTCCATTTAAATGGATAGTGGTGTAATTTGTTTCCCCAAATTAATGCTATGAGTGTTGATACTCTTTGTTGATCAGTATTTGGCTGCTAATTGTTGCTTTAATCAGATTATCTTTGTTAAATATGCATTCGATGATTCTTTCTATAAGATGTCTTAGGATTTATTTATGCATCGTAATGATTCAGGCAGTCGATAATGAGATACTTCTGCATGCCAGATCAAATTTTAATAGCCTCGCATTAGACTATTAAATCTCTAACTAATTTAAATACCATAACATAGATTTTTTAATGATTGCAGTTACGTGTGAATAGAGCGTCGGACTATTCGATAGAATTGATATAATTTTTCATAGTATAACAAAGCTTCCATCGTCATAGTTACTGCTATTAGAATCTATGAACATATGCATGACAGTCTCTGGATGGTAACTGATTTGTGACATTCACAACCTTTTGCTTATTAATTTAAAGAGTCTAGTCAACAAAAATCATGTGATCCAGAATATATCATCAGGTTGGTCTATTGATTCCAAAATAGGTTGCAAGACTGATAGGAAAAGCTGATTTACAGTGGTCTCTTCTTGGGTGTACACGCAAATAATCAGGTAGATTGAGAAACAATACTTACATGCTTAATGGTTGGGATTGAGCACAAGTAATCTAATCTAATAGTAGGAAAAGCATCCAGCTTGACCAAAAGCTTCAAAAAACTAACAATAAAGATTTCAAACAATATAAAAGGAGAGCAAGTTACCATTCAAATACACAGTCATCACAAATAAAATGAAGAAAAGAAGAGTGCGAATATGACTCTTGGAATTCAGTGATTTTGCAAAAATAGAGGCACGAAACTTCCATGAATTTGCCGCATTTATCAAAAAACCAACTCATTGGTTCGTCGTACATCACATTCTACACACTCTTGTATTTTGCACATGAAAATTATTAACCAAGGTTCAAGCCCCGCAACTCAAACCCCGTGCTTTGCCACATTTCCAACAGTCGTTGTTTGCCAACGTTGTAAGTAGGCCTAGTTTGGGTCATGTGCGCGTTGTAAGATCCCGTGTTTATTATTCCCGGTCAAAAGGGGTT
>VDFB02117867.1:0-55504 GCA_007258455.2 Sequoia sempervirens | reverse complement strand
ATTGGGCTCCTTTAAATCCTTCAACTTCTTGTGAATTTCCTCTACAATATAAGTCGCATAATCAAAGTCCCTATTCAAATTTTTTCCTTTAATATTCATAGCCAACATCATGAGATAAATATGCATTCTCAAGTCATATTTCCTTTCTAGCACCTAACACAACCCATAGTATGTGTTTCTGAAGTAGTCCTCAGAATCATCATAGTTAAAAGGCTCCACTTCCTTAGGGGAAAACCTTTCCCTATTTGTGCTAGTGTCTCTCCTTTTGTGGCTAGGAAACACATAAGTTTTGTACCCATACTTATCCTTCTCATATTCTCTATAAAAGACTCCCAAACTTGATTGTCACTGTAGTAGATGGATTCAAACCAAAGGTTTTGACAATCTAATACATTGTGATATCTTGCAATGGTGAACCTTTTTTTACTTTTGATCATTGTTTCCTCTTTATCATAACACTATACCAATGCTTTAATAAAATCAACATCAACAAATAAATTGGGTACAATGAGCTTTCCCAAGTCATAGATCCACAATTTTTTTAATGGATGAGGGTTGTTTTATCTTCTGTAGGAAAAATTGAAAATTTCCTAGCCACTCTGAGGTACAATGATATCACCAACTAACCTTGAAGAATATTGCAAATGATCTATTAAAATACCATCACTTGTTGCCCACTTTCCCATTGTTTTTCCTCTAGGGAACAGTGCCATTAGGTTGTCTTCCATAAACCTAGTAAAATCTCTCTTCATCCCTCTTGATTTGGGTTAATCCTTTGAGGTCCCACTAAATTCACTCATTTCTATAGAATTCAGATAAACTAGGGTTTTAAAATTCCAAAAAAAGCTTCTAGGGTTTTACAATGACTTAATATCCCTCTAAGGTTTTCTAAAATTCTCACTTAAATTATGCAATATTTCACAAATATACCTGAAACAAATAAAAATAGGTTAGGGTTTCAAAACACATAGGCTTTTATACTTAATTTGGAATATTTCACCAAACTTGCTATAAATAGAAAGGGAGAGATGAGTGTAATGAATCCACCTATTCTTCTATTTCATTCAGGAAATGAGATCCCTGAAGTTAAAATCCACTTTCAACCCTTAGGTGAGTGAATACTTTGAGGATTCTTGCAATTTCCCTTTTTGTGCTAGGATAGGGGTCAAGGTCAAATAACACTTTGGGAAGAAAGATTAATAATAGAAAATAAACTCAAAAATGTAATCTATCACTTGGATTTAGTAAATTAAACATAAAACTGGAGGAACCTACAAAAATTTTGGCAGATATGGAAGAGATAAATTTTGTGTACCTCTCATAAAATGGTGTTTTTTCATAAGCTGTTTGAGAACTCATTCACCCTATGGTGAATGGGTCTTGGTTAGGGCTCTCCAAAAATGGTTTTTGGGTCCTCTGCTCTTATTTTCACACTTCTAGATTCCCAATTTTTACAGTGGAACAGTCAAAAATAAATTTAGGATTTAAGTTTCTATGAGATGACAACAAATGCAACTTTGTAATTTTGCAACTTTACGATCTTCAACTTTTCTTGAACCTACAAATCTATAGCACACAAAGAGGAAAAAATGTTTGTTTTTGGGTGAATGGGGGTTTTCCTTGGTCAAACCCCATTTTGGTAATTAAACCTTGAAATGAACAAAAATAGCATGAAAGGAATGATGAATAACAACTCAATGTCACAGTTCACCAAAACCATTAAATGAACCTTAAAATGTATATGTGCAACTTACATGAAATGGCTTCAATGTACATAGATCTTGGTCTTGAAGCTTGATTTGAAACAATGCCTTTGAATTTTTGAATGGATCATGAACTCTATATCAACATATTAGCTCAAATAACATGCATGATGCAAGAAGAATTTGATATGCTAATAGGATTTTGATTGATGCAATTATTCTTCACTAAATATGCTCTTGAATGCCTTGAAATGCTCTTGAAATACTCTTGATCTTATAAAATTTCTATAGGAATGCTCTCTTCAAATTTTCTAGGTGAAACATAGTGAAATGACCTTATATTTATAGGTATGTAACATTAATTTCTCAAAATTCAAATAATACAAGCCAACATGTGAATATGGATTTGAATATGTTAAAATACCACCAAAAACATAATTTGAATTTAGGTCCTAGGTCTAAGTGAGAACACTCACCTAGGACACACATTGCTTAATGAGAACTGTTATTTTTAGGAATTAATTAATGTTAGGTTTCCTCTTAAGAAAATGTGATTAATTAGGCTTGGGTTTGAGTTAAAGAGTCCAATTAAGGAAAAATAAGCTCAATTAATTAAGGGAGCCCTAAATAAGTGTGAAAGTATAAAGAGGTACACTCTACAACACTAAAAATATGACACAATTAAGTCCATTTTAATTAATAGGGCCCTAAACTTAATGTGAATGTGTAAAATACATATCACAACATTAAATTAAGGCATAATTAAGTTCATTTTAATTATTTAATTCCAGATTAGGTGTGAAAATGTAAAGGGATATATTTTTCTATAGTACAATACCTTTAAAGAAATATAGCACTAAACTATTACTCTTTGAAAATACAACATAGAAAAATGCTATAACCCCAACTTTTTACCCTAGAGATTTATACAACCACTTTACTTTTATACTTAACCAAATTTCTTCTCAACAGGATAATTGTTTTTGAATTACCTAGGAAACCCTAGATTTTTATTCCATTTGAAACTGCATTCTTGGAGCTCCTTTTGCTTGAATGCTCTAATTATCTTGGGAAAATAGAAAAAAATAAAGAAATTCACTACATTATTGCCTTTGAATTGGAGCAGTTACACCATTAATGCAAAGGGAAGGCTCACACAAGTGAAATATTGGATCTGCTAGTTAGTTTTTCTCATTTGAATGTTGATCATCAATGAAGGTGGTTAAAACTAGATCAATGGTTGTTGCAAGTGTTCTTTAAATCACTTTTTTCTTTTGAAGCATCCTTTGTGAAAATAGGACATGAAGAATTCACACAATGGGCTAAGAGAATACCACATGTCCTCACTAGCCATTTAAAACTTAA
Source organism: Sequoia sempervirens (assembly GCA_007258455.2). Classification (NCBI taxonomy): domain Eukaryota; kingdom Viridiplantae; phylum Streptophyta; class Pinopsida; order Cupressales; family Cupressaceae; genus Sequoia; species Sequoia sempervirens. Next base: position 52,436 of record VDFB02117867.1, on the reverse strand, counting down.
CACCATCTTTTCCTCCTCAGAAGACCAAAATGTGTTTCCTCACATCAATGCGATGCAATGAGAAATTAGAACGTCACCTTAAACCCCCCTTCATATTGCAACACACATCACATTTAGCTTATGATATATGATATGAAACCACAATGGAAAGGACATATGTGATGAGCTACTATACTAACACCTAGCAAGGAATATTCCTTCCAGCATATACCCTTCCTTCTCTAAAATCATCACACATCGTAGTTCTATTTATCCCTTTCCAACATATAACTATGATGCACTAGAGTTGTGCAATGCATTTGGATGCAAGCACATGTCATGATCTTGAGTACCTAGCACATATGACACTTTCTTCCATCTTCAATGAAATATTAAATATGATTTAAAGAGTCCTCATGATTGAATGAGAAGTGGACACCTGTCCACATAATATACTTCAAGCATATAACTCTCCCCTTTGTTTCCTTATATCCTCTTCATCACATATCACATTTTACATTATATGCTATCAAATTGAAACTGTGATGCTAAGGAAGTGAGCGATGAATGCAGATACAACCATGTGTCTTAATCTTGGCTAACCACACATATCACAACTTTGCACTAAGTGCCTAGTGATGGAAACACAATGCGAAGCAATATTATGATGCAACAAGGGGTCAAAACTTGTCCACTAGGTTATAGAAATATAAAGCCATCACACATCGCACAAAGGAATTAAGTGGTAGATAGGAAAAATGTGATGTGAAGAGAGTAGGTGATGAAATGATAGGCTCCCACATGGCTAGAATGGAGTGGTGGAGAAGCAACTTAAGTGATACATTTAGCACATGCTTAATATGTTGTTTTAAAGATGTGGAGATCACCTAGGTAATTGAATAAATAATACTTAATAAAGGAAAAGGCGTAACACATACTTAGGAAATTTAATCAAATATTTCAATTAAGTGAAATATTTTCTAAGGGACATAACATGTATTATTTCAATGATTCGCAAAGGGAAATTTCATGAGGATTGAAACATCAGACCAATTGGTAACACAAGGTAGATGAGGCCTATCAACACATTAACAAAAGGGCTCAAGTTATAAATTAATAGATTGGGAACTAATATAGTAGGTCAATAAGGAAATAGACCAAAGGACCAAAGTGTTCAAAGAGTTAGGTTTTTTTTGTAAGGTTTTAGCTAACAAAGGGAAAACCTAAACATTTTTCAAGTAAAACCTAACCATTAAAACTCATCCCAAAGCACAGAAAATGGGGTCAAACCCTAGAACCATAGAAATATTATGAAGTCCTATCAGTGGCTCTTTTTTGGGACATTTGTTCAAGATAAACAAAGCAAGATCTCAAGAATCTTTGGTGGAGTAGACCATAGAGTAGAGAAAAAAAAAAACCAAGTGGGAGCCTAGACAAGGCAGAAAAAAAGAAGACTAGACACATACCAAGAAAAACCAAACACTATATACAAGATACTTACATAAAAATACAATACATATACATGGAATAATAACATAACTCAAGTGAAGTATGGATTCAACAATTGTCCATGAACTAACAATTCAAGAAGTTCTCCAATCAAGTTTTGAAAGAAATATGAGTCTTCCCCATGTGTGTTACTAATGAAATATGGACCCAACCACAAAGCATCAATTTCCTATGCTTTCCTTTATCTTTTTCCCTAGCATTCCACATCAGTACCATGTTTCCAACTTCAACTTTTTTGTGGGAAGACTTCTTGTCATGAAGGTTCTTAACTTACAACTGGAGTTTAATATTATTCTACTATACATCCCTCCTTCATCCAAATCAATTAGATGGTTGATTCTATGTTATATTTCATCACAAATTTCATAATCATACTCTTCAAAAAACCTGTAAATTGACAAAAGGTTATTTATAGGTGTGAGCACCCTTCAAAAATCTGCATACACTCTAAAATCTCAAACAAGGGTTATTTAATGCAAACTTGCCAAATGCTCCTATGAAATAACATGTCAATGCTCAAGAAATGCAACAAATAACAAGGATTAAAAGACATTTTAAAAAATGGCATATACCTATTCCATATTGGATTGGTGTCAATTGTGCAAGTGACCCTTTCACAATCCTTGCTAAAACTCAAATGATGCAATGCCTTGAAGATGGAGTAAAGTGGACAAAATCAGCTCTCAATTGAAGAGAGTAACTTTGCATGAGATTGTAGATGATTTGTTGAAGAATGAAGCTTCCATTTATAGATTTTCAAGTTGGAAGAGTGCTCAAAAGAGAGAAATGTGGGATAATGTTTTGACCAATGAGATGAAGCCACTTGTCACCTTGTGAGTGGTTGAGGAATGTGCAAGTTTTGGTCAATGTGCCAAAGAGGGGGAGATTCAAATTTGAATTTGAGAGTTAAATGCTATGTGGGGGACATGTAAGAGAGAAGTTATTGCCATGTTGGAAGGGACAATTCAACTTGCCTTCATATTCGAACTTGAGGAATATTCTTCCAAAGATGCCTTGTTGAGAGAAAATGATTATTTTAATAAATCAATAAATTGATTTATTTGTGCAAGTGGGAAAAGCTAGAGGATGTGATGGGTGGTTAGATTAGATTAATCATAGTTTGATTAACTTAAGATGGTGATTAGGGGTTTTGACCCATTTGACTTAAATATTTTGATTTATTTAAATCAAGAGGGAGAAATATGAATTTTGAGATTTAATTAAATAAAGTTTGGTTTATTTAATTAAAAGGATGATGCAAGATAAAGGTTAATTAATTTGAGGAAGATGAATCTAGGAGATGATTTATGAAAGATGAAATGTTAGTATTTGATTGATTTATTTAAATGAGGTAATGATGAAGTGAATTTATTTAATTGAAGGATGACATGTTAGATTTGATTAAATGAAGGTTATTTAATTAAACTAGTGGATTGAAATGTATGCATATTTTGCATGTCTACAATAGGAATCCAAGATTTCATGCCATAAACCAGGTTAAATGGTGCATATCCAGTTTCATTTTTTACTATTACTCTATCTATCCATAGAGCAAGCTTCAATTTAGAGTCCCAAGCTTTCTTGTTCTTCTCAATCATTCTCTTGATGATTTTCATTAGACCTTTATTGCTAGACTCGGCCTGGCCATTCCCTTGTGGATGATATGGAAATAATATGAGATGTATATCCCATATTGATTGCAAAAACATATGAATTCCCTAGAATTGAAGCACATTACATTGTCTAATATGATCTTTTCAGGCACTTCAAATTTGGTCAAGATGTTGTTCATCAGAAAATCAACCACTACTTTACTAGTGGCTTTCCTTGTAGGAACATATTCATCCCACTTAGTGAAGTAATTAGTTGCAACTAAAATCCAACTATGTTCTCCCCTATACTTTTCACTTATCTCACCAATAAAGTCTGTGCCCCATTGTTGAAAAGAAGCTTGAGCAATCATTGGTCTAAGAGGCAAGTTCCCAGAAAACTTCAACTTGCCTGCAAAACTTTGACATGCATCACATTTATTAACCAATGCATGAGCATCCTTAAATATAGAAGGCCACCAATACCCAACTCTCAATACCTTATGAGTTGTTGTCTTGGCCACATAATGACCTCCACATACAACATTGTGCATTTTATATAAAATATTTGATGATTGCTCTTCATGCACACACTAAGTAGCACACCTTCTAGATTTCTCCACCATAGTTCATAGTCATATATGACATACTTAATAGCCTGTAACATCAATATCCTCTTTTTATTGTCATTCATTCCTTTTGGAAAAGACATAGTTTGCAAATAAAACACATTTTTATACCAATTAGAATTTATCATGTCATAACTAGGATTCACTTGATCTTCACCAACATTATTGATTTGGTTGGCTTCCAAGTTTGATTTAGCCATTAAATTTTCCAACCCTTTCCCTTTTACTAAGTTGGTGATCTGGATATGAATGTTAAATTCTTGAGTCCTATTTATCCATCCACATCTTCTACCTATCACTTCTTGCTACATAAAAATGTCCTTAACATCTGCATTTGGAACATATGCAACAATTGTTGCATTAACCAGATATGGTTTGAAGTTTTCACATGTTTGATTGAGGCATAAGCCTATTTCTCAATTATATCATACTTCAATTTGGAAGCTTGAAGTGACTTACTAAAGAAAGAAATTGGTTGTTCATATCAGGCTTCATCATTCTTTTGTAATAAAATAATGGCAATGGTATGAAAAGAAGAAAAAGAAAATATTTGGAATGTATTCATAAAATTAGGGAACTTCAATACAGGGGCCTTTTTAATTGCTTGTTTAATGCTTCTAAAAGCCTTAGATGGCTCATCATTCCATGACACTATTTCTCCCTTCTTTAACATTTTTAAATGGGTCTTGTGATTTCTGCAAAGTTGGTTACAAACCATTTCAAGAAATTTACTTTCCAAAACAACGACTAGATTCCTTTTACATTTTTAGGTTGTGATATCCTGTCAATTACTACTACTCTTTCAAGATCAATCTTGATGGCTTCCTTGGATACTATGTGGCCTAATAAAATTTCCTTATTTTACTCCAAAGGAACATTTCTTGGGTTTTAAGAAAATCCCATATTCCAATGCTCTCATAAATATTTTTTCTAGATGCATACAGTGATCATCTTCCTTTTTGGAATATGTTGTCAAATTACCTTAATATTCTACCATGAAGATGTTAATAAATCTGATAAATTAACACCCATGGATCTTTGAAAGGTGGCACTTGTATTAGTTAAACTAAATGGCATTCTAATATACACATAGGTGCCCCAAGGGATAGTAAATGTAGTTTTGTATTGCTCTGATTCCTTCTCTTTTACCTTGTTGTAACTCAAAAATCTATCTATCATAGATAGGAGTTCAAAAACAGTTACTTTTTGTAGCATTGCCTCCATATTAGGCAATGGGTAGTTATCTTTCAATGATGATATGTTCATGTTCCTAAAGTCAACACATTTAACCTTATATCACCATTCTTCTTTCATATTGGCACTAGGTTTGAAACCTAGGTGGAATTCCTAATAGGCTTGATTATTCCATCCTCCCTAAGTTTCATGAGTTCTTCTTCCATTTTGGGTGCTAGAGTTGGGTTAATATGTCTCTGTCTTTACCTAAACAACTTGGCATTAGGTCTCAATAGAATCTCATGCTAGAAAAGATCATACCTATATTATTTTAAAGCATCATAGGACCAGGCAAAGACATGTTTATATATTCTCAAAAGAGAAATCAACATTTCTTTGATTTTAGGGTTGAGTTTCTTCCCTATGTACACCTTCTTAGGTGCATTCTCAGTTCCTAAGTTGACTTCCTCTAAATGATCCCGATGAGTTGATTTTTTTTTATGTTTCTCTTATCTAGGCCATCAAACACTCTCCCTAATGCTACAAGGCCTTTGGGAATCTTTTTTTTTTCAATTTAATTACTTCATTCCCGAACACTATATCCTTCCTATCAATTACCTATACAAAGGCTTCAAATTCTATCTCTTAGCTCTCATAATGATCAACACATTGTAGGAAATTTAGTATGTCTTCATAATCATTAAACACTTGCCAGTTTTGGATGTTGTATGGGATTGATGGCTTTATTTGCTCCTCAACCTTCGAAATGCCAACAAACTGAATATCTTGTAGCCTTATGCAATATTTTACAGTAAAGTTTCAATGTTATTCTTTCTACTTTCTACCCAATCAATCCCAGAATAATCAAAAAAATTGATCAGATCCCAAATAATTGATTTACACTACTTCAATATCTTGTTCTTAGATACAAACTTAGCTCTAACTTGGGATATAACTAGCTCATAATCCTCTAACACTTTGAGTTGTTTAATCTTATGTTTTATATCTAATTTTAGTCCTAACAAAAGGGCTTCATACGTTGCTATGTTGTTTGTACAAGCAAAATTTAAAGAGAATGAAAACTTGTAGGACTTACCAGCTAGTGATATAAATATCACCCCTACACTAGATCCTTCTTTTGAGAAATCACCATAAAAAATACATGGTCTGCATATCATTTGATTTTCTTGCTTTATTACTTCCTTCTCTAAAAATGCAAGTTCCTTTTCTTGCTCTTCTTCTAGTGACTCTTCAACCATGAAGTTTTCCATATCAATATCTACAAAGTGTATGCTTTCCTTAATTTTTGTTTCCTCAATTAAATGTGTTGATCTTGATTCCCTAAACAACTTCACCTCTTTCCCATCAGTAGGGATTGTTGCATAGGACATATCTAGTTATATATCACCTCCAATAGCAACATACCATCTTTTATACAAAAGTATCCCATAAGTGGGAGGGATGTCCACCACAGTTATACTCATCAAAAATTCCTTGAATATGATGCAAACCTATAAGGTGCTTCCTTTATGATTCCTATTACAAGAACCTCTCTAGAGTCCATGGAATAATATTTTCCTTATACTTCAATAATTTTCAGTCCTAATTCTAGCATTATCATAGGTTATGTGCAGGATCATGATGGGCCAAAAAGTGGTATTATGATGGGTATGTGGCTGATGACTATTTTTTTACTCAAAATAGATGAAACGAAAAGGGTCTTTAAAGGAGAATCTTAGATTTCCACCTATATAAATTATGCTTTACTTTGAATTTAATAAGTAATTATTATTCATTTTCTATTCAAATTACGACTAAAGTCCTGATTGATAGGTTGATTGAAAAATATCTATAGATTTCAAATGGTATCACATTTTTTGAATCCAAAATATGCATCACATTCTATGCTTCACGTACTATAGGATTAAAAAAAAGAAAAAAATGAATTTCATGAAGTTTTGACCAAGTTAAGGTGGCTAGACATACATGTTTTTTATATATTTTTTTAAAATGTAATAAAAAATTCATAATTAATTATTTACTTAGAAAAAAAATTACAAAAAAATATGCATCACATTGAGACATGAGTCCTCTACTTATATCTAAAATCTTACAAAAAAATATTATCATTTTATTGTGGTTAGGGTGGTCAGACAAACACCTACTTATTTTTTCCCTGAAATTTAAGTACCACTACATTGAAATTTCAAATTTTCACCAAATAGAATTTTTTCTTTTTTGAACAAACCTAGCAGTTTAGAAACTACATTTAATTTGATACAAATTCTATTCTTACATATTTTTGAAATAATATAGATATAATATAGATAACTTATTCAAATTTTTACGTCAAGTTGCCTAACTCTGATTTTTCTAAATTTTTTGCCACTTAAGGGCCTATTTTTTCCATGATGATCCTACACATACCCCCTAGCTGGTATGATATTAGAAGATGCTCCTAAATCAATAATATAGTTTTTCACTAACTTATCATCAACGACTAGAGTCACATAGAAAGGGCACACCTGATTAGTGCATGTTGTGAACATGACACCTAAGAATACTTAGGGGCATAATTGTTGGTCTCCCCAACTTCTTTTGACTTCATTTTACTCATTTCAGGTTGAGTAACCACCTTCTTGTCATTAAAGATTGTAGCTACACCATTGATAAGGGAAATTGTCTTGTCTTGATGCTCCTCAATCCTCATCATCTTGATAAGAGGGACTAATAATTTTACCTATGACAACAATTAGAACATATCAACTAGGTCATATTTGGGAATATCATATGTTCCTTGATGACACTTAGCTTGAATCAATGGGGAAACCACTTGTTCATCAATGTGCATTACTCTATATTTCCCTCCCCATACTTTGGCGTTTCTTTCCTTAGGATCTTCCTTTTTCTTGTTTGTTTGACACTCCTTGTCTTTTCCATGTTCCTTGATGAATACACTACCCACTTTACCTTGATCATTATTCATAGTCATATTTCTCAAGAGGTAATTTATTTTGAATTGAGCAATGACATCAACAATTAATTCCTTGATCTCTTCATCTGATGGTCTCCTTAAGGTCACACTAGCTTATTCTATTTCAAGAGTATTCATAATGTAATTATCTTCATCATCTTCCTCAAATAAGTCATGTTGATGGTATGCATTTTCTATATGGATTTGATTGTCTACATCAACCTCATTGGACTCTTCACTAGAGGAACATTCTTCATTAGCAAACAACATGTTGATCTCCCCATCTTTCTCATGAGGTAAATCAAAATCACCACATGTGTTTTTCTCTTCTTCTAAAGACTATGCTACTAAAAATTGGTGAGGTGAATGGGGTAGTTGGCATGATATACACCATGGAGGGTCATCTATAAAATTTGTAGAATTTATCTTCAAGGGATATGGAGTTTCCTTTCTCTACACATTTTTCTAATTATTGAATATTGGCTTACCATTATGCTAGTTTGTATTATAAGGATGATCATGTAGTCTCGGTGGTCTTTCATTTTTTTGAAAATTTTGCTTCTCATTTTCCAAGCCCTTTTCATTCCTAGAAATCTTGTGACTCAAGTATTTCAAGGCACTCATAACCTTATCCATTTCGTGTTTAGGGACTAATGCCTTCTCATGATGACCTTTAGGGTTCTTCAAAGATTTTACATCATCCCTCTTTCCCATTTTTTTAGAAGCTCTTCTATTATTCTTAATGTGTAATGCATCTCTAAAGGTCTCTCTTATATCTTGAAATTTTTTATCTCTTAATAGATACCTCATCTTGGAGTCAAAAGAATTGCAATAAAGGACCAAATAGACTTGTTCATTTGGTCTCAAATTTATAGGAACTTTGAACATTGATTTCTAAAATCTAGTATTAAATTCATATACCATTTCATTATGCCCTTTTGAGATATTATTAAATTCATTGAACATGAACCTAGGGTTGTTCTTGTCCTCGTACTATTCTCTAAACACTGTCTTGAATTTTTCCCAAGACCTTATGCTTTCATTAAGAAAACTTCTAAACCAGTCTTTGACATATTTAGTCAATGATTGCATGAATAACTTCATCATTACATCTTCATCTTCAATCTCAAAGTCATCCATCATATTATTTAAAAATCTCAAATGGTCTTCCCTTGATAAAGAATAATTTCAAGAAAATAGGACAAGGACATTTATGATATTAGCTAGGATAAGATTAGGGTAACCATGGATCCCATCAAAGGATAATTGTGTATACCTTTCTAATTGAAAATGCCTTATAGAAAATAGATCTCCATGATTATGTTATCTCTACCCAACATTACCCTGCCCTGTAGTGTTTTTATTTCCTTGATTTGCATTATTCCCTCCAATATTTTGGTTCCCTTTCTGACTTGCATTAATTCCACCAGATTGAGTATTGGAATTTCCTTGATACTAAGAAGATTTTCAAATTCCACTCATGTTCTGAGGTTGTGAATGGGAGGCAAGTTGACCTATATGAGATGATATATTGATGCCAATTTTTGGGGTAGGTTGGGGTAAAGACTAAGGTGGATTATGAGAACTGGAGGTTGAGCAATCTACAAGCCCATACGAAGCTTTTAGGAATTTCTATTTTTCTTTCCAAGTCAACCTTAGTAGCTGGTTTCTCTATTATTTCTAATTCTTTTTGTAATTTCTCTATCTCCTTATGTAGCCTCAATTATAATGGGTCAGGTCCAACATATGCAAAAACTATATGAGATGATGCATTCTCATTTATGCTTACTCCTTTGTTACAATATGTAGGCTTCTTTCCTTTTTCTACAAGCTAGGATGGGATATTTTTAGTGGAAGCTACTAGTACTATACTAGTAATAGAAGAACTAGTCCATGTGTTAGTGTGAGTATTTCCGGTATCTAAAGTATTGGAGCCAAGTATGGGGGTAAGTACTGAACTACTAGATAAACTAGGAAAAGAGATAGGTTCCTCTTGGCCAAGTAATTTCATTTTCTCAACTCTCCTCTTCAACCTATCCCTCACATGCATTGCATTTCTAATTTTCTACTCTCTTTCATCGGATTTCTTGATCCTCATTTCTTCCAACCTGTTTGTCTCTCTTTTAAGTTCTTATACTTCATCCAACAATTCATCTTCATTTGGAAATGCAATTTCAGAATCTATTTTTTTAAGAGTATTATCCATAAGATTTGTGGTATTCATGTGGACAGAAGGGGTAGTTACTTTGCTAAGAGGATCAAAAAACAAGTCATATACTAGAGGATTGGGGGTATGGTATGCTCCATGATTCAATTTCTAGGATGCAAACTTAGCATCAATATTATGCTCCCAAAACTTCTCTTGATGTACTTTTTTTGTAGCCAAAGGATCTGAGCAAGCTTGCTCTCCATTAGCAAGCTCTTTTAGAATTGGGTTTTCCTCATTTGCAGAAGGCACACCAAACTCAAACATTCTTTGCAAATTTTCATTACTACTATCATGAGAACACCTATATATTAGAGGAGGAGAAATAAATTTACTTGTATCTACATTTTTCTATTTCCACGATTGTTTGGTTTTTTGTGGTAGTTCACCTTCAAACCTCTACTCAAGATGCTTCTTTAGATGTCCTATGGTTCTTCCCTTAGCTTCTACAACTTCTCACAACTTTTTTCTTCTTTCTTTCTTTAAATTCTTCTTGCATTGGCAAAGGAGACTTAGAGTCACCACCCAATTTATGGGAAATTAAAAATATTTTAACAATTATTAGAGAAATTTTTAAATTCAGAGATAATTTTGATAAATCCTAGGATAGTTTGCAAATAAATTAACACAAATATGCATATATAACTAAAAAATTTAGATGAGAGACTTAACACTGATAATTAATGGGATATTATCATAGTTTCATGCTTGGCTACGTGCATGGCTTTAAAAATTCTCACTCTGAAGGTAATTGATCTGTAACAAGAGATTTAAGAAGTTAGTCCCTAGAAAATTTTCCAATTTATTTGTTGTGTTTAATTCCCAACCATATTCTTACAAGTAATCTATGGAATTTCCATTTCTAATTATCAATAACTTGGAGGGATTGGCCAACAACTAGGATAAAGTTGGATAAAACTTTCCCTCTTCACTTTGGACTCTATAAACTCAAGAGGGTGCTCCCCGATAGTATTTATAAGACCTCCTTTCCTCATTATCTGAAATACTATAAATAGAAAATGTGCTCTTCATAAATTTTCTTGATGATTATGAAAATCAAAATATTAGGCAATATTCTTTAAGCATTTGGACAAATCAAAGCAAGAGAACAAAAAATGGCATTAGACTTCACAAATGACTTCAACTGAAATTAAATTTTTTAAATTTTCTTTATATGAGTGACCATGCATACTATAATTAGACACAAATTCAGTAGACTAGTACCTTAATCCAAGGTATGGAGTCAAAAAAACATGCAACTGAGGTTTTTTCAACAATATTTTCCCTTAAGCATCACAAAGCTTCATAGCAATGCATTACACTACTACATTCAAAATTCCTAACCAATTCTACTTACAACTCCTTGCATACATTCATATAAATCTATATTTCCATTAAAACATTTTGACCTCTCCTTTCAATAAGAGCCATAACAAAAACATACACTGAAATGAAAGACAATGAAGATAAATAAAATGATTTTTGATCAACGTCATTCATAAAATGTATCAAGTATACTTAAGGAGATAATTGGATTGAAATTATGCCATTTTATTTCAAAACAAGATGGTAGTACTATAAAACAAAATCCTGCAAATTACATACAATTTCAAACTTAAAAAATGGCCTAGTAGATACAAAGTTCAAACTCTAGTTATTTTATGCTTTGCATTACAAAATTTTCATAAGAACAAGGGAGAAACAAAAAGCTTTAGGCTCATTTGGAACATGTCATATACTCATTTGACATTCAGTTACATTACAAAAATGACGTCAACTACCCGTGGGGAGAAATGCCATATAAGATAAAAGTTATTTTCAAGTTGTTGAAGAAGATTCTCCATCATTCCCAAAATCATTGTAGAAGATGGTTTCACTTTAAACAAAATATTCTTTTTGTCTTCACCTTCTTTATCCTCCAAAATTATGGGAACTAAAAGCATAAGAAGAAAAGACAAGAAACCAACTCCACCTTAGCAATCAGTAGGAAATAGGTCAAACACAACTTGAAACTAGGCTCAATCTGTATACTTTTAGAGTCATGTGTTGTATTCCTCTTTAGTTGACCAATTAAAAACAAGTAATTTTTGCACCTTAGTGGTGTGCATATTATAACTTGCATCCATGATAGCCCTAGCCTCTTTAGAAAAGGTATCCAAGTTTACTTCCATCTTGAGCAACTCATCAATTGAGTGTTTCAACATTGCCAACTTAGGTTTTCCATCTTTGAAATATATGCTGACAAGGAAGGAACTATGCTTCCAAATTCTTCCTTCCACTTTGGTAACAATTTTCAATTCACCCTCCTCATTAAGAATTCTAGGTATTCCATTAATCTCCTTATCTTTTAACATTTTCAACTTTCCTTTGAACAAAATATCTAGCTTGTCTTGAAATGTAGAAATATCTCCCAACAATCCAATTCCTTAAAGGAGTTGGGGCAAGCTTATGGGAGCTTTAGGATCAGCATCCATATTTTTCATCATCTCCCTTATAACATCTGTCGTCATTTTCCATTTACTCCAAACATTTTAAAAATTTCCTTGGAACTCAAGATACTTCTTGTATGCTTCATGCATGTTCTTGAACACACTCCAAACATTCTCAAGTTTATGCAAAATGCAAGCAATCCTATGTCCTAGAATATCATCAATAAATTTGGAAACCACTTTCTTTGATTCTTCCTTATCCTTTTTCTCACTTTCTCTCACCATTTCCAACTCCTCTTTTAATCATTTTATTCTTAGAGACAAAGTCTCCCTGTCTTGTACTGATAACTCCTATGAGGAATGGGATGGTGGAGGGACCTTTATCCATGGTAATGCTAACCTTTCCTTGGGGGCTCTACCCTACAACTTGTTATACTCTTCTCGTAACCTATTAAATTTAGCTAACATTTGATCATATCTTTCTTGTGCCATCTCAGTTGTGTCAACACTCAACATGGCCGCATGCACAGTCAACTTTGATGCTTGTGTAAGGGTGATTTTTTATGCTCTTTTAATAAAAAGTTCTCTTGTGATTTCCCCCACTGATCTAATCACCCTGGGTTTCCTTATATTCAATGTCATAGACCCAATTGACAATGTGTGCAACTATGGGCTAAACCCTAAACCAAATACTTTATTGTCTTATTGCTCTTTAGATATGAGTGCCTATGTATCACTCCTTATTGTATCTAGAACAGTAATAGATGTTAAGTCCGATTTGTTGTGTAGTCTTTGCACACACGCCCCGCTGAAAGCAGGGACCCTCTTTCGCTTTCATTTTTTTGGTGTTTTGGCCCTTTGATTTTGAGGACTTACCTTGCCTTGGTAGAAGCTTAAGTGTTTATCTTTCTTGCTTGGGTGATCTCCTTTGGGGTATTCATTGAAAATATTAAGTTTTGAGCTTATCTCAGGTTTTTCATTGCTTTCGGGAAAATCCACTCCTGGTAGAATTCCCTAGATCCTCTCCAAGTCCAGTCTTGTTTCCTTTGCACCGTGGTTCAAAAATTTCTAGTCTTTGTGGAATTCTGTTGTGGCCAGACTTTTTAGAATATTCGTCGTCCTATTGGGTTTTTGGATTTTTTCTGGATGTATTGTTGATTGCATTAATGTCATTTGTACGATCTCTGAAGGTGGTATTTAATCAATTTTTTGGGGAACTTTATGCCATTCTACTTTATTATTTGCATCCTGTTGAGTTGAAGTACTCGATCCTGAGGTGCTTGGCTGGCTTTGGCGTGCTGGATTTGTGAATTGTTGGATTTGATTGTGATTCCCTGGGTGTTATCATTGCTATTACTTGCTCGGGAGTTCAAGATTGTCATTTGTGTTTGTTGGAATCGACTTGCATTCTATTAATGGTATGTGTTTATTACCCCACTTTTGATTATCAAATGTGAGTGATTCTTTCTATTTGGGCGTGCTTGGAATTTGTAGTTCTGTATATTTGAGTCTCTGAGGCTAGGGTTGCTTGATATTGTCATTTTTATAGTTTCCCAAGTAAGTTTTGAGCTCGTTCTTTCATTTCCATTATGAGGTAGCTTGCTTGTGAGCCATAAATAACCCTTTATGAGAACCTAGCAGTTTAGATAATTAAACACCAAGCTTGCTTTGTGCATCAATGGTTGAAATTTAGGGTTTTACACATAGGGCATCACCATTTCCCTCCAGTTTGCTTTGAGGGGAGTCTTTAGTTCAAAGAAAATCAGTAGGAGGTTCAAATCAAACTTGTTGCAGGCCCAAACTCCTCAAATTTGAGGTCATTCAATCAATTTGAGCGAGATCATGAGAGAACATCGATATTCAAGATTTCTTTCAGTTTCAGGATTTTCCTTCACTAGTGGATTTCCCTGATTTTCCTAGTCCTCTCCTTTTTCCCGAAATTCACAGTTTTTCAGAGTTTTATCTTCTCCATGGATTTTCGCTACTTCTGAATTCTTCCAAGTTTTCCTTTGTCCCTTCGTCTTTCTGGAATTTGTAGATTATCGCCTCTTTCGTAGAAATCTGTCTTGCGCGGAATTCCCCAAAATTTAGTGGAAAGTGAAGGAATATGAGATAGCATGGTTTGTTAACATATGATTATGCATATTATGATTAATTTGAGTTTTTGTAAGATGTCTCATGTTGTTTCTTGGCTTATGATAATTTACTAAATAGCTAATGGATGTTTTTCATGTTCATTTCACTGGAATCCACCTAGCTTGGAATTTTCTAAAATTCCTCTTTGGCTTGGATTTCGTAGGATGACTTGAAACCCAAATTTTGATATGATCAATTTTTATGAGAACTAATGACACCTTGTTTATCTAAGATTCATTTTGATGATGATTATGTTGTTTATGATTGATTTAAGTTGGCTTTTAGGTGATCTTTACTATGGTTTCTTTGTTAAGTACAAGCTAAGTCAAGTAAGGCGGTGGCAAGTGGAACCAAGGGTAGAATGGTGGATCGAAGTTCAGAAGGGTCTTCTGTGTCTGAAGTAGAAAGGATCAAGATGGATATCAAGAGTAAGATCCCGGAGAGCAAGATTACTTCCATCTAGTCAGAAGTGATTGACATAAATGTTGGACTATGGGACTATGAGGAGTTCAAGGCCAGAATGGTAGCACAAAACCTTACTCTACTGGCTAGAAGAACATTGGAATCAAGATTGGCACATGTGGCTGGATTCCCTCCTATAGTGCAATGTTATGAGTTGGTGCTTGAGTGTGCCAGGCGCTATGACAGAGGTACCCAGAGGATACTCGGTCCCCAAGGGAGAATTATAGAAAATTTGAATCTAGTGTCTATTGCCCAGACCTTTGACATGCCTGATAGGTCTCATGTGGTGGCTTTTGATATGGATATGGCAAAGAAATTCTATGAAGAAGATACCATCAAGGCCCAACAGGTTATCAATTCTTGGTTGGAGAAACCCAAGTCTCACTATTCCAAGCTGCCCAAACACCTATTCAGAGCAAAGTTCAAGAAGGAATATTATGATGCTATCACCCTTCTTAGTAGAGTGGTAGGATTGAAGAGTGTTGGAGTGTTTGAGGGTTGGATGTTCCAGGTCACTACAAGGATGGATCAGAATACTAATTATCATTGGGCAAGTGTTATAACTACTATGATTCATGAGCAACTGTGTAATGTCCTAGAAACCAAGACCTTCACAATAAATTCCTACTTGGTCTATGCGCTTGCAAGAATCCATCCATATAAGGGGCTAAGTACCAGAGGCATCTTCGAGCAGGATGTGATCTATGAGGTTTATCCACAACTACATTTGGGTAACTCTAACTACAGAAGGGTGAATGATGCATTCACCATGTACATCACCAGGTTACTCCAAGGTGCAGAGCATGTGAGGATTTCTGATCAAGCCAAGGAGCTAATCAAGAGGTATGGGGCTTGGTTCATATAGTTTCCCACCTTCTCGTACATAAGGATTGATGGCTGTCAAAGGGCTTCATATCGACTTCCAAGGTATCCCACTGATCATATCATACTCTTGGAGGTCACAAGACAAAAATGTGACTTTGATGCCATTCTAAAGAAAGATAAACATAAGATTGGATTTGGTGGGGACTTCCCTTTGAGGATAGGCACTGGAGAAGCATGCCCTTCCATTAACTTAGCTCAAGCTTTAGAAGAGGAGATGAGTACTCTTGGGTTATCCTTTCATTCCAAGAAGTCTAGGTTTGACAGAACTGGCGAAGCACAAAAGAAAGCCAGTAGAGAGTATAGCCACAAGGATGATTTGGAAGACTATTGGGCTAACTGCAATGATGAGTATGAGGTAAGAAGGAAGAATTTTTCCCGACTGCCAGTAGATTCAGTTCAACTATACAATGTGAAGGCAATTCTAGATTAGGTTGAAGATGACAGAGATTTGATTCAGGGCCATGCTTATGAGGTAGTAAAGGATAGACCAATTGGCAAAATAGATTCGTTGGAAGAAAAAAAATAGAGTTAGAGCAGTTGATGAATCCAATCATTAAGTGGGTATGTCTAGGATCATCATGGAAAAAATAGGCCCTTAAGTAGCAAAAAATTCAAAAAAATCAGAGTTAGGCAACTTGACGTAAAAATTTGAATAAGTTATCTATATTATTTCAAAAATATGTAAGAATAGAATCTATAGAAAATTGAATGTAGTTTTTAAACTACTAGGTTTTTTTTAAAATCTATTTGGTGAAAATTTAAAATTTCAATGCAGAGGATTTAAATTTCAGGAAAAAATAAGAAGTAGGTGTCCTGGTCAACCTAACCACAATAAAATGATCATATTTTTTATAATATTTTAGATATAAGTAGAGGACTCATGTCACATGTGATGCATATTTTTGTAATTTTTTCCAAGTAAATAATTAATTATTAATTTTTATTACAACTTTAAAAAAATATAAAAACTCGTATGTCTGACCACCTTAACTTGGTGAAAACTTCATGAAATTTAATTTTTCTTTTTTTAATCGTATAGTATGCAAATCATAGAATGTGACACATGTTTTAGATTCAAAAAATTCGATACCATGTGAAAGCTATAGATGTTTTTCAATTAGCCTGTCAATCATGACTTTAGTCGTAATTCAAATAGAAAATGAATAATAATTATTTATTAAATTCAAAGTAGAGCATAATTTATATTGATGGAAAACTGAGACTCTCCTTTAAAAACCCTTTTTGTTTCATCGATTTTGGGTAAAAAAAAGGTCGTCAGCCACATACCCTACACATACCCATCATATCACCACTTTTTGGCCCATCATGATTCTACACATACCCAAGTATACAAAGTTGTGGCTGAAGCATAAGATATGGGAATTGGAGAATGAAGGTGTGCAATGCACCTATGATCTAATGGGAGACTTAGACCCTCATTCTACTTCTGAGGAGTCTGTGTGTGTGAAATATTGGATCAATTTAAATGAAATCAAACACATATTAATAAGACATTAAATCAAAAAGCTGAAAAGGAAACAAAATATGCAAACCGTAACAGCAGCTTCCTGAAACCGTCTTATCTTCCTCTAACTTCAGCATTTTGTTGGTTTCAGATAGCTCTCAGATCAGCAAATCAAGCTCAACAAAATGACAACTAAAGAATGAGATTTGAAGTGCAAATGCATATTATGCTAAATGCAAAAGCTATGCTAAGATGCTAGGATGAGAGTATGGCTGTGATGCTGAAAATGGTATGAATGCATAAACTGATTACCTGTATGAATGTAGATATGCGTAGGTGTGCAAAAGTAAGTAAGTGCATGTAAATGTGGATGATTATGCGTAATGTAACCAAAAGCTTGGATTTGCACGAGCTTTTATAGATTTTTTTGAACGGATTTGATTGGCTGAATCGATCGACGGTCCGGATTAAGCTTGTTTGAACGGATGGTGGGAGATCTTCGAAAGTGGAAGAGAAGGATGGAAGGTTTCCCTTTTCTTTCAATTTTCGTCATTGAGTTCGAAGGGAAACTTCCATTTCAAAGGATGAGTCAAGAATTTGGAAGGGTGAGTTAGCACGAGTTAGAAATTAAATAAAATATATTTATTTAATTTGGAAGTGGAGATGAAAATGGAAACCTACATAATTAAATATCTCATATTTAATTATGTTTAAAAATGAAATTAGGGTGAGGAAATATTAAATAAAATATTTAATATTTTAATTCGATTATGGGATGGAGAATATTCCATTATTCAAATATTCAAAATATTCAAACTTCAGAACCAAATGATAATTAAATATAAATAAATTATGAAAATTTATTTAATTTAATCAAGCGAAAGATAAAAGGTGAGATGAAGAAGATATTCCATTATTTAAATATTCAAAATATTTAAACTCTAGAATAGGATGATAATCAAATATAAATAAATTATGAAAATTTATTTAATTTAATTAAGCGGAAGGTGGAAATATCAATAATTAAATAAAATTATTTATTTAATTTAAGGTAGAAGAATTTAGAAGATGAACGATATAAATAAATAATTAAATTTATTTATATGTAGATGACTTTAGGGGAATTAATTAAATAAATCATATTTAATTAATTAACAAGCTTAATCATGACCATTTTTAGACGTATACATTTTGCCCCTCTTTGAAGTGATGTGTAAAACACATTGCTTCAAAGAAAATAAGATTTTGCCCCTGATGTGTTTTTGATATTTCTGCTGATGATACCCCTTCGGGAGGTAAATTACGAATAAGAGAGAGTGAGTGATTTAGCTCGCGATAAATGATGGAAAAAAAAATAAAAAATGTCAATTTCACCCTTGTTTGACCTTTAAAAGGTAAAAAGGTTGAAAAAGACAAGTCATTTGCACTTTTGACTTTAGTGAAAACTGTAGCTGTGAGAGTGACATCACGACATGGAGATTCCCTATCATCGCCACCGATTCGAGAGATCCTGCAGATATCAGAGGCCAGCTACGTATGGACCACCGGTGAGTCGATCTATCCTCTTGTGCTTTCGGATTTTTATGTTTTGAATCAAAATTTCATGCTTTTCCATGGATTTTTTTTTCGAAATGACGTATGCGCGCATTTAGGATAGTTTCAGCGCGCTTTCAAAAAAATTTCCGGTGCTTAGAGTGAAAATAAACGCGCATATAGGATAAGGGTTTCAAACTTTAGGAAAACCAGTTTAGCGCTTAGAGTGAAAACAAACGCGCATATAGGGAATGATAGGAAATATTAGGGATAAAGCACATAGAGGGAAAACAGGCGCACATATAGTAAAAGCACGCATCCAGGGATTAGAATCACGCTTAGGATGAGTAAAGTGGCGCCTATGGGAAAACACGCATAGGGGGTTTGTTTTAGCGCATCCTGTAAAAAGAACGGCGCATACGAGATTTAGCGCATCCTATAAAAAAAATGACACATATGGTAAAATAGGTAGAATTGATGTTTTGATGATAGTAACGTGAAAATGATGATTTGTATTGCTTCCTTGGTCAATAAATAGGTAAATTGTTGTGTCATTATGCTGGTATGGATAAAAATGATCAAATGATTGATTGATAACTTTCCTTCCTAGGGTAGAAAACAAAGAATAAATGATTGATAACTTTGCTTTCCATGAAGAAAAAACAAAGAGTAGATTGAACTGATAACTTTGCTTTCTAGAGTAGAAAACAAAGAATAAATGATTGATATGATTTCTGATAAATTTGCTTTCTGCGATAGAAAATAAATAGTGATTGATTGTAGAATAGATTTGAGATGATATCCAGCTAAATAGATTTGATTTGATTTGATTGATAAGACTGATTGTGTGATATAGGTCGTTGATTTGATGTATTGATATGAGTCATTAATATGAGGTCACTGATAGATATGAGTCTGATTGATATGATTTCTAATAAATTTATCATTGTGATGAAAATAGGAGGTTTTCAAAAACCTCCAGATTAGAGAGCGACACTAAGCGGGATGGGATAGGATTCCCAAGTTGACACCGATTGACAAAGCCTTGATAGATACATGTGGTTTGAGATCCTTATTGGTGATGCCACCGATTCAGGTCAACAGAGGATTGTTGACGGCACTTGCAGAGCGATGGCATTCGGAGCACAACACCTTTCACATGCCGACCGGTGAGGTGACAGTGACTCCTGAGGATGTGTACATGATCTTAGGTATCCCAGTGGTTGGAGCCCTTGTGTATTATGATCACAAGGAGCTGGGGGGGACGGATGATTTGAGGAGAGTGTATGGAGATGCGCAGATCGCTGGGTACTGGGTACCATGGGCAGACTTTCGCGGATATCTCGCCTTGTCGGCAATTTTAGGTGCATTCATTGGAGGTCTCCTTTGTTTGGATTGTCGGGTAAAGGGATTATCAGTGGGTTGGGGCAGGATTCTAGAGCAGATGTTGCTACAACCAAGGAGATACGCATGGGGTAGTTGCATGTTAGCACATCTTTATCACAATTTGCATTAGGTAGTGTACAGGGGATCATCCAATTTGTCGTGCGGGGTGATAATACTGCAGATTTGGGCATGAGAGCATTTTGATGTGACAAGACCGGCATGCCCCAGAGTTAGGCCACCAGGTAGGCCTTATATCTATATGTATGTGATGTTCCTTACCTAGCCCAAGCTGGGAAAGGTAGATTACTAGAGGCAATTGTTAGATGACATGGATACGGTGATATGGCGACCGTATCTTGATTGTGAGCCATGGGCGATAGATGACATAGAGATGTCGTATGTATGCATTCCTCGGTTCCTGATAGGGAGGACGCCCTTTATTCTGGAGAGGTTTCTGGCATTGCGGGTCCAGAGACAGTTTGGATTCATGCAGGGGATGCCACAGGGAGTTGCACACTATGCCCGGAGTAGGGATGAGGCCAGATGGAGGCCGTGTATTTCTTATCAGGCATCATATATAGAGTTTATTGCATTAGCACCTAAGGTACGGGCTGACAGGTGAGACATTATGGATGCAGACATGTCTAATGAGTACTCTGCATATTTTCACATGCATCCCTTTCCTCGGTTCACCAGTCCTGATGAACCAGCACCGATTTTGGTAGTACCACAGCTAGGGGCAGTGAGACAGGAGGATGTGGCCAACGGTGAGCAGGGAGCAGTTGGAGGAGAGGAGGTAGAGAGCGGAGATGAGGGGAGCTCAGATGATGACGATGGAGATGATGGAGATGATGGCGGGGAGGGGGGACATGTGCTGGGGAGGTCGGGGCTGGATATTCTGAGGGGTTTCCAAATTATGCGGCAGCCAAGGACAGGGATCGGGAGACGGACAGTGATCCATATGGCATCCTCCTCGCAGCAAGGACAGATTGCTACACTTCAGGCCCAGGTGCAGACATTACAGGGGCAGCAGGGACAGCTACAGAGTTAGCTAGCACAAGCTCAGGGATTCATTGTGTAGCTACAAGCATAGCTAGCACAGGCACATGCACAAGCACAGGCACCTACCCTAGGCCCACAGTTAGCCCAGGTGACAGCAGAGAGAGATGCATTCAGACGACAGGCAATAGAGGTTGAGGGTGTGGCTCAGAGACTGATGGGCACTATAGAGAGTGCGTCACTACGGGATGCCATTGCAGAGGGCATGGAGATGGCCAGGGAGGTTGAGTACTACAGAGTGAGATATGAGGAGCTGTGTTCTCTAGATCGCAGAGAGCCATACCCGTGATCGCATAGCAGGACCATGAGTAGATCACGGACACACAGAAAGAGCAGGGGAGTGACTGGGCCTCGGCAGGATCCAGATGCAGGCACCAGTGGTAGGCCACCTCCTTCCAGACCACCTCCATCAGGGGTATCGACCAGTTAGTCTCGTGATGTATATCATTTTTGGAGCGTGCATATGCCATTTTTGATCATATCTGATGTATTTTGCTTTAGACATTTTAGTTTCATTGGACATTTGGACATTTGTACCATTTTTGATGAGTGATGATATGCAGTGGCGATGATTATTTTGATGATGAGTTGACATGCATATATGATATGATGATGTGATATGCATTTATTTCAATATGTGATGGATTTTGTTATGCATTTAAATGATTTGATGACTAACATGATATGCAGGATGGTTTGATTATGATGTTTTATTATGATTA
Source organism: Sequoia sempervirens (assembly GCA_007258455.2). NCBI lineage: Eukaryota > Viridiplantae > Streptophyta > Pinopsida > Cupressales > Cupressaceae > Sequoia > Sequoia sempervirens. The sequence goes on along the minus strand of VDFB02117867.1, from coordinate 30,300 downwards.
TGATTTGATGATGTGTACTAATGATGTCATGCAGATGGATTACTTATGATATGTATTTATTATTTTTGGATTTTTCAGTGCAGATAAAAGATGAGAAATGAATGTTGTGTTCATGATATGCATTATGATATGTTGTGATGTGAAATGATATGAGTAGATAGTGTATGATAAAATGATATGATATGATGTAAAATGATGTGAATGCTGCTATGAGATTAAGATGAGTAAATAGTGATGCATGATAAAATGATGTGTGATGAAATATAATGATTGGTAATTAGAATGAATGGATAAATGAAATGATAAATGAGATTATAATGAAATGAAATGATATGAAATGATAAAATGATAAATGAAATGGTATGGAATGGGATGTTAAATGATATGAAGTGAAATGTTAAATGGATAGATGATAATGAGATGAAATTGTTAAATGATATGATATGAAATGTTAAATGGATAGATGATAATGAGAATGAAATTGTTAAATGAATAGATGAAAATGAGATGAAATTGTTAAATGATATGATATGAAATCTTAAATAGATAGATGATAATGAGAATGAAATTGTTAAATGGATAGATGAAAATGAGATGAAATTGTTAAATGGATAGATGATAATGAGAATGGAATTGTTAGATGGATAGATGAAAATGAGATGAAATTGTTAAATGATATGATATGAAATGTTAAATGGATAGATGATAATGAGATGAAATTGTTAAATGATATGATATGAAATGTTAAATGGATAGATGATAATGAGAATGAAATTGTTAAATGTAATGAATGATAATGATAAATGGATGAAAGGATTATAAAATGGTAATACAATGATAGAATAATATAAATGATAATGATAACGAAAAATGAATGGAATGATGATAATGGTAATGAAACTAACATGAAATAATGAAATGATAATCGATGCAATACTAATATGAGTGATAATGGTAATGCGATGATTTAAATGGTAATGATAATGAAAGTGAAATGAAATGAATGAAATGACTATAATGGTAATGTGATGATAAGATGGTAATAATGGTAATGAATGAAATGATGAAATGTTAATGAAATGATAATGAATGAAATGATAACGAAACTAATATGAAATGATAATGGAAATGCAATGATGACGAAATAATATGAAATGATAAAATGATATGAAAGTAATATGAAATGATAATGAAATGATAACGAAATGCAATGATGATGATAATTAATATGAGATGATAATGAATGAAATGATAACGAAACTAATATGAAATGATAAAATGATATGAAAGTAATATGAAATGATAATGATGAAATGATAACGAAACTAATATGAAATGATAATGAATGAAATGATAATGAAAATGAAATGATAATGAAAATGAAATGATAATGATAATTAATATAAGATGATAATGAATGAAATGATAACGAAACTAATATGAAATGATAATGAATGAAATGATAATGAAAATGCAATGATAATGGTATGAATGTTTGCATTGTCCTCCACAAATAGTCCAAAGAAAAGTGACAACCATTGACCTTTCAAAAACTTTTGATGCAAATCCAATATGCAGTTATGTACCATGACCTAAAATGAAATGCAACTAAATGAAACCGACCATTTTGTTGAGCTTTTTTTCTTTGTGGCGAGCCTGCTTAAATCATCATAGAGCATTTGAAAAATGTTGGAAGTGTGTACAAGCATCAGAGGGGAAATTAGCACCAATGATGACCTGAGTACAACTTTCATGATTTTTGATATAGAAAGTGAACACAAGCATCTAAGTATAATTGAACCGAGATGACCTGAGCATTTCTTGCATGAACAAACAAAGACTAACCACCATCTGATGCAAATTTGGAACTGTCATCAATGATAAACTTTGGAAAATCATGTCTCGCGACATATTTGCAACAGATGAATGATTAACCTCAATACAATAGACAAAGAAAAGTCATCCTCTTTCCTTGCCACTCTAGTTCAGTACATCATCAAATGTGCTCCAAAGAAATGATATCGAAAATTAAACAACCATTATTCAAAAATGAAATACTGTGATTCCAAACATTAGTCAGATTAGAGATCATCCAGATATGAGTCGTGGTGAAGTACACAATTGAAAGCTACTATGATACGGATCAATGATTGGATGTTTTGGTTTGATTTGATTGTTTTTTTTTGCGTGATTGGCTTCGATGTCATTGTCTCACTGTTGAAAGTTGATTGCCCCCAGTATGCCCCATGCTTGCCCTTGGTATCAACATAACTTGTTGCAATGAATATGTACGAAAATCAAGCCATGATAAGACGTTATCGCTCGAGGCAAATGATGATAACATGGTGTTGGTGTGACCCTAAGATGATGAAAAAGATACATGAAAATGAAGGCTAAAAAGTTAAGTGCAGATTAAGCTTAATAGATGGAGAGCCCCAAATAGCGTCTGTTTGCCAGATTTTCACTATTTGTTTTTATTGCATTTTTCTTGTTAATAGACTGCCTGTTTGCCAGGTTTTCACCAGGGTAACCATTTTTTCAGGACTTTTTCTGTTGTTTTTGGATTTCTTCAGGACTTTTTCTACTGTTTTTAGATTTTTTTAGGACTTTTTCTTATGGTTTTGGATTTTTGTGACTTTTTCCTCGCGATTTTGGATTTTGGGGACTCTTTTCTAATCGCTTTTGGATTTTTCTCAGACTTTTCACCGCTTTTGGATTTTTAGGACTTTTTCTGCTGTTTTTGGATTTTTTCAGGACTTTTTATGTTGTTTTTGGATTTTTTTAGGACTTTTTCTGCTGTTTTTGGATTTTTTCAGGACTTTTTCTGCTGTTTTTGGATTTTTTTTCTGGACTTTTTCTGATGATGATAACCGCCTTAGACATAATACTTTTTCAGGTGCATGTTGTTGATAGGCTCGTCAAACAAGTCCCCTTCTGGTGTTGATAACTTGTAAGCTCCTAAACCATAGATTGTGATAACCACATAAGGACCTAGCCAATTTGGTTCAAACTTTCCTTTCTTCTCTCTGTCTTGCTGATTGCGTGGGTTCTCTTTCAGAACAAGATCACCCACCTAAAAGGTACGTGGCTTTACTTTGTGATTATAGCTGTGAGACATCATTTTTTGATATGCTTTCAAATGATCAGCTTCTCTTTGTCTCTTCTCATCTAGGAGTTCAAGCTCTTGGAGTCGGGAAACTCTGTATTCATCATCTATTGTGAGACCTTTCAATGATACCTTGAGTGAGGGAATCTCAACTTCTAAAGGTAATATGGCCTCTGCTCCATAGACAAGAGCAAATGGTGTTGCTCTTGTTGGCATGCAGACACTAGTTCTGTAGGCCCATACGGCGGGATTGAGTTGAACGTGCCAATCCTTCCCTGAATCATTCACAGTCTTTTTCAAGATTTTCAATATTGTTTTATTTGAGGCCTCTGCTTGGCCATTCCCTTGTGGATAGTACGGTGTTGAATATCTATGCTGAATGTGAAATCTCTCACAAAGTTCATCAACATCTTGATTTTTGAACGAACGTCCATTATCTGTAATAATGGAGTTGGGAATGCCATACCGACAAATAATATAATTGAGTATGAATGATGATATTTGTTTGTCAGTGACTTTAGTAAGAGGGACTGCCTCAATCCACTTGGTAAAATACTCTATTGCTATGATGATGAATTTATGTCCATTTGATGAAGAAGGATGAATCTTGCCCACTAGATCTAACCCCCATTGAGAAAATGGCCAGGTTGGCGTGAATGGTTGAAGTTATTGTGCAAGAGCATGAATGAGATTCCCATGAATCTGACATTTTGAACATGTTTTCACAAAAGTGAATGATTCCCTCTCCATTGTAGGCCAGTAGTAACCCATTATAATCAATTTTTTGGATAAGGTCAGTCCACTCGAATGAGTACCACAGATGCCACCATGAACTTCTTGTAAAGCTTTGTTAGATTCCTCACGTTCAAGACATCAGAGTAAAGTACCATCAAGACCATGGCGATACAGGGTGTCAGCGATAAGAGTGTAGCAAGCGGATTAGCGGATAAAATTACGTTTCTGATTACGGGATAAATCGGGTGGCAAGATATCGTCTTTGAGGTAGGCATAAATTTTTTCGTACCAAGGTGAATCGGATCCTACCAAGTGGCAAATGATTTGGATTTTAGGGGTATCGTAAGCAGGTGTAAATGATTGTTCCACCAGAAATTCATAGCAATTCTGAGTTTCTGGGAGTTGTAACAATGATGCGATCGTAGCCATGGCGTCAGCTGCTTTATTATCAATCCTTGGAATTTGTGTGAATTTGATGTCCACAAAGTTTTTCTTGAAGTCATCCACCATCTTTTTATAGGGTATTAATTTGTCATCTTTGGTTTGATATTCATCATTGATCTGATAAATGACCAGCTGCGAATCGCCATACACCTGTAATTCTGTAATTCTCCATTCCAGTGCTATTTTGAGCCCAGTGATTAATGCTTCATATTCGGCTATGTTGTTGGTGCATGGAAACATTAGCCGATATGATCTAGGAATGGTGTGTCCTTGAGGGGTGACGAAAAGTATGCCTACCCCCGATCCATCTTGAGTGAAAGAACCATCAAAATATAAAGACCATGGTTGTTTAAATTCTGCAATAATGACATCAACATCTGGAAATTCAATGTGCAGAGGATGATCTGCTTGTAATGGTGCTTCAGCTAGTTGATCAGTGATAACTTGTCCTTTGATTGCCTTGTGATCAACATAATGTATGTCAAACTCACTCAAAATTATTACCCACTTTGCTAACCTTCCTGTCAATGATGCTTTGCTTAACAAATACTTGAGTGGATCAATCTTTGAAACCAGATTGATTGTATGGGTTAGCATGTAATGCTGAAATTTCTGTGAAGCAAAAACTACTACCAGACAAGCCTTCTTGATAGAAGTGTAGTTGAGCTCATGACTTGTTAGTGTTCTACTGATGTAGTAGATTGCACGTTCCTTTCCTGTAGAGTCTTCTTGTGCTAGCAGTACCCCCAGAGATGTCTCTGTTGCGGCAACGTATAAGATGAGTGGTTTGTCTGGATTTGGTGGTATGAGAACTGGTGGAGTCATTAAATACTATTTGATTTGCTGAAAAGCCAATTCACATTTGTCATCCCACTTGAAAGGAACATTTTTATGTAGTAGATGTGTGAAAAGAAAAATTTTATCAGCCAATTGTGCAATAAACCTTCGTATTGATTGAAGTCGTCCTTGTAATGATCTCAACTAACTGATGTTCTTTGGTGGAGGCATTCCCATAATTTCCTATATTTTTGCGGGATCTACTTCAATGCCTTTTTATGAAACAATGTACCCCAAGAGTTTTCCAGATTTGACCCCAAAAACACATTTCTTAGGGTTAAGACGAACTTTGAATTTCTCTAATCTTGCAAATATTTTGGATAATATTTAAAGATGTCCTTCTCTGGTGTATGATTTTTCCAATATGTCATCCACATAATCTTCCATGAATACATGCATCATGTCATGAAAGATTGTAGTCATGGCTCTTTGATAGGTAGCCCCAGCATTCTTCAAACTGAAAGGCATGACGTTCCAACAATAAGTTCCCCATGGACATGTGAAGGCTATTTTCTCATGATCTTTAGGTGCAATCTTGATTTGGTTGTAACCAAAAAAACCATCCATTAATGAATACATGGCATGGCCAACTGTTAGATCAACTATGGTGTCGATATTTGGCAGTGAGAAATCATCCTTAGGACATGCTTTATTGAGATCTCTGAAATTTGTACATATTCTGATAGTTTTATCTAGCTTGGATATAGGAACAATGTTGGAAATCAATTCTACATAGTCGATTGGTCCTATGAAGCCCACATCAAGGAGTTTTTTTAGTTCTTCCTTAACCAATAATGCAACATGAGGGTGCATCTTTCTGAGTTTTTGTTTCACCGGCTTGGTCCCTGGTTTGATGGACAAGTGATGCATGATAAGATTAGGATCAAGACCAGGCATGTCAGCGTAAGACCATGCAAAATTGATCTGATTTGCTTTTAGGAATTTCATGAACTCTGGTATCTCTTTCTCTGTCATTGATGCAGCTAACTGTAAAATCCTTGGTTTTTCGAAAGTCTCAAGATTGACAACATTTGTAGGTTCAATCAAAATAGGTGATCGCTCATGGTAGTGCTCCGGGAGAGTGTCAAGTTTCCCATCGTCTGGAGCCTCAAAGAGGTTTTCACCATCTGATACGCTCTTTATTTTACCTTTTGTTTGATCTAATATTGCCAGATTCTGGTTTTCACCACTAGATCTTTCTTTTTTATTTTTACTTTTGTAGCTAGGAGATTTGACACTCTCCTGATCAAAAACTTTATGTCAAAAATCGTTGGTGAAACAATCATTCGTATCATCTGAGGAAAGGAAGTTTACAATAGCTTCATCATTTGGAAATATAGGTATATCAATAGGTTCGGTTGAATCCCAATCAATGAGATTAGGATGAATTAAAGGTAGAGGATCAGCAGGTTGTGTGAAATCAGCTATGGTCATGGTCATAACGGAGTGGTCCGTAGGATCCGAGGTATGAGGTGGGTCAATGATGATACTGTCCTCATGATAATCTTGTTCGTTTAGATCCAACTCAGTATCACTAGAATCATAGTCGATTTGTGGTTCAGATTCTTGTGGTTGGGACCCTGAACCTTGACCTTCAATTAGAGTTGGAGTGTACTAGTGTGTTACATCAACCTCTTTGTCTTTCCAGAACTCATCATTATAAATGGTGTCCCATTCATATTCAGCAGAGTTTGTGTCAGAATTGTTATCCAAGAAGTTTTGAACTATTGTCAAACATGCTTCTCGTGAATCTGAGCTTTCCTGCAATGCGAAGACAACGCCATGCAATTGTTTGGATGTGTTTTCTTTGGAGTGAGTATCATAACCTAATCCAGTTTTCTCTTTTGCGGCGAGTCCGCGGAGGTGAATAGGTTCAACTACTCCTTCCTTCCTTTTTCCGATAGGACCTTCATCATATCCCATCTTCTACATGATTGAATACCCTTTTCCATATTTGTTTGTGGGTAATTTGACATTAGAGACTGCTTCATCTTCATCTTTATAGAGCCAGTTTAGAATTTATGTATCCTTAGGATTTTCCATGGGGAATTTTTCATTGATGAACTGTCCATTAAATTTTGTAATTGGCTCTATTGGTGTTTTCTTTGATGTTAATGCTGCTGATATTTGATGTTCCCTGATAGATGGCTGTCCATGTGATTGAGGTGATGTAGGTAAATTGGCAAGACAAAGAGAGTATTTTCCAACTCCATGATCCTTGAATTTCATCTTTTTGTCAAAACTATTGGTCAATTGACTGATTTGTGTGTCAATCTTTAGAGAAGTCCTAGCATGAGCTTCTCGATTGTTAGGGACCAAAGTATCTTGACTGGCTTTCATGTTGGCACAAGTTTGGATATTGGAATTATCAGCTGATATTGTGATTTCCTGTCCATCATAAGGAAACTTTAGACATTGATGATAGGTTGATGGGACAGCTTACATTTCCTGGATCCAAGGATGACCCAACAAGATGTTATATGCAAGATCACGGTCCAGTACTTGACAGAAAGTATTCTTTATGACAGGTCCCACTCTGATTGGAAGCATGATTAAACCCTTGGATGCTCTTTCTTCATCATCATAAGCTTTTATGGTAATTTTTCTTCTAAAATCAATAGAGTCCTCAGAAAATCCTAAGGCTTTAACCAACTTCATGGTACAGATGTTCAAACTAGCACCTCCATCTATCAGAACTCGTCTGATACGAAACTTATGAATCATGACCTCTAAGTATAATGATGAGTTATGGGGATGAGTTATGGAAACGTCATCTTTATCAGAGAATGAAAGGAAAGTGGGTGAGGACAAGTGTCCTACCATGGCTTGAAATTGATTCACATCCAAATCAGTTGATACATTAGTTTCAACTAGAGCTTTTTCAAGAATTTCCTTATGGGCTAGAGAAATCTTCAATAGTTCCATAATAGAAATTTGAGCGAGGGTTTTCCGAAGTTGATTCACCAAATCATATTGATGTTGAGGTGGGGGCTCATTGGTTTTTGAAGAAGCGCCTTTCAAGACAACTTTAGCTTGCGCTCTTGTTGTTGCGTTGACTTCTCTATATTCCACCTTCTGGTTGACTTTAATGACATTCACCCGCTCATCGTCTGCATAGAGATGGTTGATTATATGATCATCATTGATATGATTCACATTTTATTTAGAATACTCACCCTTTTGATAGTTAGGCAATGGATTGCAGAATGCTTGGTGGTCTGCGTTGGTTTGTTGATTTCCTTCTATTGTGATGATGTCATTTTTGATCAAGTCTTGAATGGCATCCTTCAAGGCTTGGCAGTAGTTTGTACGATGACCTTTACACCGATGATAATCACAATAGTATGCCTCATTCCATGATGGAGGCTTTACACTGGGTTCATAATTCTGTTGAGGCAGTAAAGTAATGAAATTTTTGGCCATCAACTCTTTAAACGCGAATTCTACAGATTGACCCAATGGAGTAAAAGTTCTTCTATTCGAGAAGAAAGAAAATATTTGTGGATTTGAATTCGAGGTGTTCCCTAAGGAATTGTGATTGTTATTGGTTCCTCGATAACTCTGGTTGTTGGAAGTCCCTTGGTTGGGAGTAGAGTATTGATTTGTATTGTTCCTCAGAGGAGGAGGATTATTTCTGTGATTTTCAATTGAGTTGACATTGTTGTTGCGAGTGTTTAGAGTGCTGATGACAAATGGCTTGGTTGAAGCATGATTTGCATCAACAACACCATCGTTCACCATATTTTTGTTGTGAGTCCATAGTTTGGATTTGTCCTGATTATTGTGATGGTTGGATGAGCTAGGATTTTCTGTCATGTTTTATTATCCCTCTTTTAACCAAAGCATTTTCAATGGTTAAGGCATCTTCAATCATTTTCTCAAAAGAAGGACAATGTAAGTTCAAGTGATAGCTCATTTCTGAATTTAAACTGTTAATAAAGGTAACTGTCTTTTCCTTTTTAGGAACAGGATGTGGATACCTGGTGAACATTCTTCTCCATCTCTGAAGGAATGTAATGAAAGATTCACCAGGTTTTTGTGCAACTTTGCAAAGATCTATCATGGTGATCTAGTGTTGTATGTTGTAGGTATATTGTGATATGAATAGGTTGATCAATTCTTCAAATGTTCTGACGGGAGGTGTGATTTTAGATAACCATTCCATAGAATGTACTCCAAGGATCCTAGGAAACAGTCGCATCAAGTAAGTATCTTCGTGAGCGAATTCCAATGTCATGTTCCTAAAGTCTCTAACGTGATCGATTGGATCCGTTTTCCCATTATAGTGATCAAAATTTGGCATTTCACAATGCTTGGGAAAAGGAATCATGTTAAGACTTCTGTCAAAAGGATAAGGACAAATGTCCTCGAGAGTGTATTTCTTTGTGATTGTTCCCCCTTGTAATTCTTTAACTTGTCCTTGAAGTGCCTTGATTTGTTAGGTCAAGGCACTAAGATCAGAAAGGGGTGTCTCTTCAAGTTTGTTTTTCAATTTTTCAGTATTAAAGCCATGAGGCAATTTAGCCCCTTGTTCGGCTAGATAGCAAAAATATTTTTCCTTATCCCACTGCAAGATCTTTTCAATGGATTTATGGAATTTTGGATCTTGTTCAGCCTCTCTAAGACGTTCCTCATCTTGTTCCTCATCACTATCCACCTGGTTTTTATCTCTGTAATTATGAAAACGATTTTCTTCTCTATTGTCCATGTTGTTGTTGAAAAGTGGATTTTGATTTATGCTGAAAAGGGATTTACTATTTTCTCCTTCTTCTTGAGTGTTCTAGATATGACTTTCTTTTTGGATTGTATCCTTCAGTTTATTGTGTTGAGATCTTGTGGAGATAGGCATATGATTTTGTAAAATTCTTCTAAACTTAGACCCTAGTTTTTGACAAGTGCGATAGTATGATATCTTGATCCGATAAGATATGGAATCTTATGATATGATCAAGGATGCTCCTAACTTATTGATTGTGGCTTCCAACTGATGAAGGATTTCAAAATCCTGTTGGGGAAGTTGAACCAAAAATTAGAAAGTTGTTTGAGAGATGCACTCTTAAAGTTTTGATCTTTGTTTTCGAAGAAAGGTTCCAAAATCAATGAAGGATTTGATTGGGATGTGAAGGATACTCTATAGAAGGTTGTGGTATGTTGTCAAATTCAAGAGGTTGATTATGATTATGCCGTTGTGACAGAGCTAATCTCTGATAATAAGCTCGAGAATCCAAGGGATCTATAGCATATTCATCAGTGAATCCTCTAACAAAATCCTGATATTTGTGAAGAAATCCTCGATAGTGAAGCAAGACTTGTCGACTTTTGTACAAGAATTTTCTCTTTTGCAGTGTTTTATTGTATCCTAACGGTTTCTTGGGTTTTTTTATTCTCTTAGATAATGATTTCTTGGGAAACTTTGTTGACTTCGAATCTCTAAGCATGGGAAAAGTGTTGGGAGTGTTTTTGAATCAATGATATGAAAAACTCTTAAGTGGCTTTTAGTTGTTGTTCTTCATGTTCCTTTTGGATGATCTCTTTATTTGAATTAATGTAATGGAAGACACAACAAACATTTTTGAAAACAGTTGTTCTTAAAACCCTATACTAACATAAAGTGTTTGATCAAGAAAATGTTTTTCATCAAATGTTTTCATAGGTTTTCCACATGAAAGACAATTTCAGACAGACTCACTCTTAAATGCTCAAGTAGGTCATTCTAGTAATCAACAACCCACATCTTAGAACTGCGTCGACTCACACAGCCGTGTCACCCCCGAAGGGGCGCCCGTGTTTTTGTCTTTTCTAGGCGCGTACTCAGAGTTACGGAAGTGGATACCGGATCCCCTGAGCAAACGATCCTTGGCAGTTATATGGTGAGTGTCTTGGGGGCAGATTCTTCCCTCCCCTTGCACTGTGATTATTAGAATGTTTGGAAACTGACTCGGTTGGCCACTACACTAAGTTCATAGTAAGGATTTCCGTTCAGTGCGACAATAATAAACTCCCTCAGGAGACCTCCCAACCTTTAGAACAAAGGCTTTGGGGATGGTTATCTTGCACACTACCGACAAAAGAGGGTTTCCCCAGATTTGCTTTAAATTTTGTATTGGGGCAGAATAGCTTGGCTTTGGCTTGAACCCACTTGAGTCGTTCCCCTAGGGTGAGTACTTTTTCCCACTACGGTAGGCTCTCTAAAGGATGTAATTGAAACAGTAAAATTGCATGAAAATTAAAAAGGCAAGTCTGGCATTCTGATCACCCAGTTAAGGGGAGAGCATAGACCTATTGCCACAGTCAAAGCAAGCAGATGTTCTTTTTAAATTCCAAATCACGATGATCTAATCTAAGTGAAGATATTGCTTCACCAAAAAAACAGATTGTTCAATTTTAACTGCAAAAATCATTGTTTAGTGACTATCCTAGATTACTTCATTTTATTTAGATGTGGCTACCCTAGGATTGCTTCATTTTAAAATTCTGAAAAAGCAAAAAGAATTATGTCTGCGTAAAGCGTCAGACTCAGAATTCTGTATTTTTTTGGTTACAGTCTATATGTGTCCGAAGATATATGCGTCAGAACAGAGACTATATGCGCCAGAACAGATGCTATATGTGCCTAAACAGATGCTTTATGCACCTAAATAGATGCTATATGTGCCAGAACAGATGCTAAACATGCCTAAAGAAAGATTTAAATGCTTAAAAATAGTTATTGTGTATGTTGAAAGAGAGGTTCTATATGCACGCAAACATTTACTCTATGCGCCTAAACAGTCACGGGATGTCTGTTAACAGTCACAGGATGCGCTCCAAAATCCTGCAAAATAAAAAAATTAAAATCCCCGTATGCGCGTCAAAAAATTTTGAATGCTTAAATGCCAATTTTTTCCCAAAAAGCTGATTCCAGAACGTGGAACTGTCAACAGAAACTTGCAGAAAATGTTAAATTCGTCGGTTCGGGCCCCACGATGGGCGCCATTTTATGTGTGTGTGAAATATTGGATCAATTTAAATGAAATCAAACACATATTAATAAGACATTAAATCAAAAAGCTGAAAAGGAAACAGAATATGCAAACCGTAATAGCAGCTTCCCGAAACCGTCTTATCTTCCTCTAACTTCAACATTTTGTTGGTTTCAGATAGCTCTCAGATCAGCAGATCAAGCTCAACAAAATGACAACTAAAGAATGAGATTTGAAGTGCAAATGCATATTATGCTAAATGCAAAAGCTATGCTAAGATGCTAGGATGAGAGTATGGCTGTGATGCTGAAAATGGTATGAATGCATAAACTGATTGCCTGTATGAACATAGATATGCGTAGGTGTGCAAAAGTAAGTGCGTGCGTGTAAATGTGGATGATTATGCGTAGTGTAACCAAAAGCTTGGATTTGCACGTGCTTTTATAAAGTTTTTCGAACGGATTTGATTGGCTAAATCGATTGATGGTCCGGATTAAGCTTGTTTGAACGGACGGCAGGAGATCTTCGAAAGTGGAAGAGAAGGATGGAAGGTTTCCCTTTTCTTTCAATTTTCATCATTGAGTTCGAAGGGAAACTTCCATTTCAAAGGATGAGTCAAGAATTTGGAAGGGTGAGTTAGCATGAGTTAGAAATTAAATAAAATATATTTATTTAATTTGGAAGTGGAGATGAAAATGGAAACCTACATAATTAAATAACTCATATTTAATTATGTTTAAAAATGAAATTAGGGTGAGGAAATATTAAATAAAATATTTAATATTTTAATTCGATTATGGGATGGAGAATATTCCATTATTCATATATTCAAAATATTCAAACTTCAGAACCAAATGATAATTAAATATAAATAAATTATGAAAATTTATTTAATTTAATCAAGCGAAAGATAAAAGGTGAGATGAAGAAGATATTCCATTATTTAAATATTCAAAATATTTAAACTCTAGAATAGGATGATAATCAAATATAAATAAATTATGAAAATTTATTTAATTTAATTAAGCGGAAGGTGGAAATGTCAATAATTAAATAAAATTATTTATTTAATTTAAGGTAGAAGAATTTAGAAGATGAACGATATAAATAAATAATTAAATTTATTTATATGTAGATGACTTTAGGGGAATTAATTAAATAAATCATATTTAATTAATTAACAAGCTTAATCATGACCATTTTTAGACGTATACAGAGTCAACTGAGCAGGATCCCAAAGGTAAGGGTAAGGCGAGCTCTCCTTGTAAAATCAAGATTAAAGATGTTCAAGTGGAGGAAGCTTAAGAAACAAAAAAACAAAGAAAACCTATTGCCAAAAAAAGGGGACATGCTTCAAAGGCTAAGAAGCCTGGAAAAGAGGAAGGTGAAAAGCAAGATCCTGAGGTTAGTGCTTTTGTGCCCAAAAGAAGAAGAATTGTAAGAATTTCACAAAAGGTAAGCTCCAAGGCTAGAGTATAAGTTAACCCACCTGTGGTAGATGTGGAGAGCTCAGGAGAAAGGACACAAGTATATACAAGGAAATCAAGAACTCCTTCTCATAAGGATAGTGTGCCAAAGAAGGATCCTCCTTCGGTTACTCCTCATGCAGAACAACATGATGATATCCCTTCAACCCATGAAGCTCATGAGGAACCAGGGGAATCCAAGGAAGTTGAGGGTCACCAAGATACAAAAGCAGAAGAATTTCAAGAGGGTGAGCTCTATAATGTTGAGGAAGAAATAGAGAGGGTGTTGCTGTCTCCCCTGGTTACATATGAGGATTCACCTATTGGAACTGAAGAAGTTAGACCTCCTAAAAGAGAAGAAATGCCAGTTAGGACTCCATCGTCTGTGCACAGAGAAGAGCATACTGGAGAAAAGGAGGATGAGGCTGAGGAGATTCCTGAGAAGCAGGATTTGAATGAAGATGCACCTAAGAACCAACAAGATGAAGTTGAATAGAGTAAAGCACAGTCAAGATCTACTGTTCTAGGTTGGTTGGATAGGGAATTGAAGAGAAAACAAATTGTCGTGTATGACACCCCTCCCAATTGGGATGAGATGTTGGAAAACATAGGAAAGGGGAAAGGAAAGAAGAATGCCAAGGTCATTTCCAAGATCAAAAAAGATGAGGCCAACAATAGGGTAGTCCACATTGCTACTCCTGCTTTGGATAAGAACAAAGATGATGCAACTAGAGAGGATTACAATGTACGAACCATCAACCTAGGGCCTACTTCCATGGAGCAAGATATTGAAGATTATGGAGGCTCTAGTGCAGTGATCCTAGGCAGGTTGAGGAAAGAAGTGCAGACTAAGTGAGAACTTAAGAAGGAGAATGATAAATTAAAGAAATACATGCAAGACTTGATGAAGCCCTTGCAATCTATTAGCTCCTCATCTTCTACTGCGAGTTTCCTACCACAAGAAACCATAACTGAGTTGGAAAGAATGAAGGCTACTACTCTTGCCACAACGAATTGGTTACAGGGGGTGCAAATTAAGGGGGATAATGCTATCAAGGAAATCCTTTCAACTGGAGGAGATACAATGAGGTCGATAAATTGGTTGAAAGATGTATTAGCTCAAGATAAGGAAGATACAGATCTCCTGCTACAAAAGAACAAGACCGTCATGGAATACACTAAAGATAAGTTTGTGAGTGATGGAATTCTCCCTTCCTCCAAAGCTGCAAAACCTTGGGAATGGTTTGAAGCTTTGCAAATAAGGCAGAAGGTTTTGAAGAAGATATATAAGTAGAGGAGGCAAATTGAGGATACCTTGACTGACATCTATAATAGATGCATTTCTTTCTTTGAGGTAATGACAGGGAGAAAAAGGTTTGTACCAAAGCATTTGAGCTTAGAATAGTTGAGAAAATGGTGGCGAGATGTATATTCTCCAGTCAATGAAGATCCAGTTACTGAATATCAGTTGGATGATGCGGCCACCTATATTACAGTTATTGATAGATATCAGTCCAGTAAGGTTGAGTGGGATAAGTCGGTGGAGTAGTCAAGAGAAAATATTAAATCTATTCAAAAGAGACTTAAGGTTTTACCTCTGCCACCTATAGCTGACTTGGACAAAGTACTTTTGACGGTGCATGATAGGGTGGAGCGAAATAAAGACAAAGGGGAAAGCAGTTAATGTAGGGCTACATCGGAATTTGTGCTTCCCTATTATTTTGCATGCATCGGTCTGAACTATATTGGAGATCCCAAGCCGGCCTAGATGGAGTTCATGCATTTAATGCATATTTTATCTTATTTTGAGTTCTCCTTGGGCCGACTTGTTTTGTGGTCAATTTCAAGTATTTCATCATTTGCATTGTTAATCTTAGGAGTAGTTTTAATTTAAAAATCTCTTTGAAACCCTTATCTTTTGTTATTTCTTTTATCATTTGGGTTAGATTTAGGATTGAAGTATCATCATATTGCTAGATCTGATAAATTAGAGATTCAACATTTGCTTGTAGTAAGGTCCCTTTGTGATTACCAACATTTTCACATTTATCACTGAGTTTATGCATTGTCAAGACCTGACATTAGAGACCTTGGGGTTATCTCTTGAGGCTTGTTGATAGAGATTTACCTTTCAAGAGAGACAGGATTTCCATATTTTGTCTGAGTTGTTGTTGTACAAAAAACACCCTCAACACGATCCTTGTAGTAAAATCATCTCACTCTACTTAACCAATTGCCTTCCTTCAATAGGGGATATGTTGGAAATCTCATTTTAAATTTGAACCCCTATTTTTTGATCAATATCTTCATGTTGTAGGGGATCTACTCCCTCTTTTTCCTTTCCAATTATTTCTTTGTAATCAACACTTTTCACCTAAATGACAAATACTTTAAATTCTTTTGTTTGCACAAAAGATTCATCATCCATAAAATCCTCACAAGACTTTAGCCTGACATCTTCAGCCCTGGATTTTTCTCATCATAAACATTGGTACTCATTCTATCTGCTATAACAAACTCATCCATATCATCTTTGATCTAAGGGGAGGGGAACTTTTGATGAAATTCTTCAACACTTAGAACATGTTTTTCTTATTGTTCAACCATTGTATCTTCTACCCCAGTCTTTGAAAAATATTTAACAAGTGTATGAACCATTGGAATCTCTTCAATATGCATAAGTTGAACTGGTGGGTCCATAGTAGATGACTGAGCTAGCATGCTTTGCACATTGGTCATTTCCTCTTCTTTTTTCTTTTTTTGTAGCCTCTTTTTCTAACTCTATCAAATTCACGAAACCTTCACTTTTATACTCCTCTAACATTTGCATTGCCTTTTGAAATGGATCTAGAATCTCAAAATATGGGCTCACATAGAATGGATTTACTCTAAACCTCTACTCCTCAATCTTTATTATGTGGATCCAAGCCTATTTTCTAGCTTTTACTTTTGCATCATTTGGTAGATTTATGATGACATCCTCTGTATAAAGGAATTGATGTTGAAAACTAAATTTGTTTCTCTCCTTTCTCTCCTTGTCTATAAAACTCTCAGGGTAATAGCTCTTGACCCTCTCAACCTTCATATTATAAGTTTTTAACATGTTGGAGAAATTCTCCAATCCTTCCTTTGATGTAAATTTGAATTGTGAAAATGTAAATTGCCCCTAGATAAATCATCCCTTCTTGGCTAGCCTAAAGTGTTCCTTGTCCATGTTGTCAATATGCCACATTATCTCCATAAAAGAAAGTCTATCTAACACATACATAGGTGGAAAATGTGGTTGTACTAGTGCATTGTAAACCTTGAAAATTGTACAAGTTGTATGCAAATACTAGTCACCCCAATTGTGTTTCAACTTGGTTTGGGGGTTTAATTGCAAAGATCTAAAAATTCACTTTATATTCATTAAAATCTTGTGAGTAGGTTTACAACCAAGATTATCCAAGATTCCATATACCAACCCATTATAAAAGAATGCATAGTTTGAATTAGGGTAATTCTTGTACCACATGCGTCCACATTTGCCCAGGAAAATCTCTGCCCTTTTCATCTTTTTTCCTTAGATCCATGAACCTCGACCAAGCCTTCTCACCACTCCATAGAATCATATGAAACAAAAATGAATAATATGTGAAATGTAGGGGAGCATTGGGCTCCTTTAAATCCTTCAATTACTTGTGATTTTCCTCTGCAAGATAAGATGCATAATCAAAGTCCCTATTCACATTTTTGTCTTGAATATCCATAGCCAACATCATCGGATAAATAGGAATTATGAAGTCATATTTCTTCCCAAACACCTAACATAGCCTATAGTATGTGTTTTTGAAGTATTCCTCAAAATCATCATAGCTGAAAAGCTCCACTTCCTCGGGGAAAAACCTTACCCTATTCATGCCAGTGTCTCTCTTACTATGTCTAGGAAACACATAAGTTTTGTACCCATACTTATCCTTCTCATATTCTCTACAAAGTGTCCCAATGTTGATTGTCATTGTAGCAAATAGATTCAAACCAAAGGTTTTGACAATCTGATGTCTTGTGAAATCTTGCAATGGTGCACCTTTCTTACTTTTGATCACTCTTTCCTCTACATCATAACACTCTACCAATTATTTAATAAAATCAACATCAACAAAGGCATTGGGTACAATAATCTTTTTCATAGATCCACAAATTGTTTGATGGACGAGGGTTGTTTGATCTTCTGTAGGCATAATTGAAAATCTCCCAACCACTCTGAGGTACAGTGATATCACCAAGTGACCTTGCCACATCTTGCAAATGATCTATTAAAATAACCTCACTTGTTGCTCACTTTCCCACTACTTTATCTCTAGGGAATAAGGCCATTAGGTCATCTTACATAAACCTAGTCAAATCTCTCTACACCCCTCTTGATTTGGGTTTAGCCTGTAAGGTCGCACTAAGTTCACTCAATTTTGTAGAATTCAAATAAACTAGGGTCTCAAAATTCCAAAAAAAGCTTCTAGGGTTTTACAATGACTTAATATCCCTCTAGGGTTTTCTAAAATTTCCGCTCAAATTATGAAAAAATTCACAAATATACCTTCAAAGAAATATAGCACTAAATGATTCCTCTTTGAAAATTCAACACATAAATCCCCTATAATCACAACTTTTACCCTAGATATTTCCACAATCCCTTTGCTTTTATACTTAACCAAATTTATGCTCAAAAGGATAAGAAAATTTGACTTGGGAAACCCTAGCTTTTTCTTCCACTTGAAACTGCTTTATGAGAGCTCCTTTCACTTGAATGCTTGAATTCTCTTGTGAAAAATGGTGAAAAATAAAGAAATTCACTACTTTATTGCCTTTGAATTGGAGTAGATACACAATTAAGTTAAAGGGACGACTAGTACGAGTAAAATATTTGATCTGCCCGACTCCGAGGTCCAGATTCGCCCGATGAGAGTGGCTTGCGGGCGGCTGCTCTCATCCCTAGAGGACTAGTCTCGCCTCAGCTCGCCCCTTCCGAACCCCAACTTGGCAATAAAGTAAGACCAAGGCAAGGACTGGTTGGGCGCTGGCCTAAGTCGCGGGGATACCTCTAGAGTTAAAAAAATAATAAAAATAAATAAAAATTGATCTCCCAATTAGTCGTTCTCATTTGAATGTTGTCTATCAATGAAGATGATTTAAAACCAGATCAATGGTTGTCATAAGCATTCTTTACATCTATTTTTGCTTTTAATGCTGCCCTTATGAAAATGTAACATGGAGGAGTCACGCGATGGGCTGAGAGAATGCCACGCGTCCTCACTAGCCATTTAAAACTTACCACCATCTTTTCCTCTCAAGAAGACCAAAATGTGATTCCTCACATCAATGCCATGCAATGAGAAACTGGCACGTCAGCTTATACATCCCCTTCATATTGCAACACATCACATTTAAGTTTTTTACTACATGACTTGAAATCATGATGTAAAGGACCTTTGCGATGAGCTGCTATACTGACACCTGGCAGGGAATATGCCTTCCAGCATATACCCTTCCTTCTCCTCGCTCATCGTACATTATAGTTCTATTTATCCCTCTCCAACATAGAATTCTGATGCATTTGGATGTGAACACATGTCACGATCTAGAGTACCTAGTGCATATCACACTTTCTTCCACCTCAAGGAAATACAAACCGTGATCTTAGGTGTCCTCACGATGGAATGAGAAGTGGACACCTATCCACATAATATACTTCAAGCATATACTTCTCCCCTTTGTGTCCTTATATCCTCTTCATCGCATATCACATTTTACATTATATGCTATCAACTTGAAATTGTGATGCCAAGTCCATGTGAGTGATGAATGCAGATGCAACCACGTGTCTTAATATTGGCCAACGCACATAGCACAACTTTGCACTGAGCACCTAGGAATGGAAACGCGATGCAAAGTAACATTGCAATGCAACAAGGGGTCGACACCTGTCCACTAGGTTATAGAAATATAAAGCCATCACACATCGCACAAAGGAAGAAAGCAGTGGATAGGAAAAATGTGATGTGAAGAGAGCAGGTGATGGAATGATAGGCTACCATGTGGCTCGAGCGGAACGTTAAATAAGAAACCTAAGCGAGACATTTTGCACATGTGCTTAATATGTTGTTTTAAAGATGGGAACCTTGCCTAGGTAATTGAATGAATAAGAGTTAATAAAGGCAAAAGAATAACACAGATAATTTAGGACATTTGATCAAATATTTCAATTAAGTTAAATGTTTTCTAAGGGACATAACACGTAATATTTTAATGATTCATATAAGGAAATTTCAAAGGATTGAAACATCAGACCAATCAGTAATACGAGGTAGGCGAGGCCAGTCAACACACGACCAAAAGGGCTCAAGTTATAACATAATGGACTTGGAACTAACATAGTGGGTCAACAAGGAAATAGACTAAAGGACCAAAGTTTTCAAAGAGTTAGGTTTTTTGTAAGATTTTAGCTAACAAAGGGAAACCCTAAACATATATCAGATAAACCCTAACCGTTAAAATTCATCCCAAAGCACATAAAATGGGGTCAAAACCTAGAACCATAGAAATATTATGAACTCCTATCAAATGCCATTAGATGGTGGTGAGTTTCAACACTTTGTGGATTCATCAATCCTTCCTATCATTTATCCATTTATTATTGACATTACCATTGTGGAAGTGGAAACACTATCAAGGGGTTTGACCAAGGCAAGCCCCTAAATGGCACAACCTTTCTTCTCTCTTTGAATGTGAAAGTTTCAAGTCTAAAGAAGATTGAAGGAAGTTTGAAGATCAATTATTTATTGTTCCAATTGAAACTCTACACCTTGGAAATTGAAAAAAACTTAGTTATAGAATTATTCAACTGTGATCAGACAATGTGAAAAGTTAAATATAGAAGCTTTGATCTGGCATCTGTGGACTACAAAAATAGATCTGAAATAAGCCTATAGGGACATAGGTACCCTAGGTACCTCTATCTTGCCAAAACAACTTCAACTTTATAGGATAGGTGCACAAAACTCTGCCTTTCTTAGATCTGGTGTTGGAATTTTTGTTATAGTTTGTCAGTTGTCAAAATCTTGCATTTTTCAAATTAGGGCACACATTTTAATTAGGTTAATTAAATCAATTTAATTCTAATCAATTTCCAAAAATCTAAAGGATCATATCTAGGTTTGATTGACTCACCTTCATGGTTGAAAGTTAATCTAATCACCTTGTTGATTTGCATCCTAATATTCTCTTAAGAAAGGCTTGATCCTAGTGTTCTATGTATTAGACCTGGGATCCCTTTTTCATCAAAACAGTTGTACATTTTGATATAAATATTGGTTGCACTAGATGGTAGATGGGTGACATTGGCATAAAGTATGGTTCAAGCATCAAATCTATGGAGCAAGATATTGTAATCAAGAAAGCTAGTGTTGTAAATGATCTCTTTAATTCCTTTATTATGTATTAATCTAGATCTAACACATAGTAATTTAATTATAATTTAGATCTATAAGAAAAGGAAAGGATAAGAATGTGTGTTTCTTTTTACTTGAGTCTTGCTATTGTTAATTATGACTAATGAATATTGTATATAGAAAATAATACTTGAATGATGTGTAGGTAATTATGAGTGATTGAAACTTATGCTTTGAACTTCTATAAATACTCACACTAGTGTACAGATAACTTTTAGATATGAAATTCAATTCAAAATATTGGGTTATATCTTATGTAACTAAAATTTTCAATTTTCTATTTGCCTATTCTAGATATCTTAATTATGACATAGAATGTTGATGAACACATTTAGGAGTTAGTTGTGCTAGGACTAGATTACTTTCCTTCCTTTATCGTTAACGAAACCCTTGTTGATTTTTGTTGACAAGATCAAAGATATGTTTGATGCAAAATGCCTAATATCAAGATCAATGTAATATTTACTCTAGTAAACATAATTTTTCGACAATACATGAAGAAAGGTATGAGTGCTTCTTCTTTCAATTATATGTATTTTTTCCAATCAACGTTTTGGATTTCCTCTTCCTGATGATGAATCACCGAGTATGATTCAAAACATCGATTGAAAAATATGCACAATTGAAACTAGAAAAACTCATATTAATATTTACTCTTTCAATAATTATAGTAACACAAGATCTACCATACTTTAATTACAGCTCCTTTTATTCAAATAATATATAATTTAACCGCTCAAAAATGAATGATTGATCTAAGACATGTCTTTTTAATATGATGATCTAAACAATAATTCAAACAAATTTAACATGCAAGCCAATGAACACCTGTCAAATTCCAAATATGTCGTTTTTGAAATGTGTGAATCCGTTTTTAAAAACAGAGGACATGCAGTAGTTTGATCTAGATTAACATAACACAGTTGCTTAAGAGATAACATTTGTGAGACTGGGCAGCTGATAACACCAAACAAAGGGTTGGTAGTTTTAAGGATGTGATATACAGGTTTGCCATACATCATAGAGTATATGGAGGATGCTTTACCTTAGTTCATGGTAGCATGTATAGAAACAGACTCCGAATACCCTTCAAGTAACGACAGATGTACAGATCATATGAATCTTCATGGATCTTGCCTCTACTTGTCCACAGCTCCACCTAAAATAATGGCCAAAACCCTCTGAAATTTACAGAAATTTAACGTAAACAAAACCCTTGTGTATTAGATCCATAACCATAATCAGCACACAAGATTAAAAAAGCTACTCATAAGGATGATTAAGCACCATCCTTGTTATTTTACAGTAGTTGAATATCTGGTTTTGAGTTCAACGATCTTCCACCATTACTGGTTTAGCAAGAAAAGTTGGCTTCTCTTCCCCAGCCATTATCACCATAACCTTTTCCTCCCCATAATCACCGGATGTGTGAGTCGTATCCCTGCCCAAAACCTGGTTAGAATCTCCTTGTTCTTGAGCAGGAGATTTAAAATATGAACAAGCAAGAATTAACAAAGCCAAAGCAATCAGACCAATCATAGTACCAATTCCACCAAGGAGATAAGGAACTGGTGGTTTCCATCCTTCTTGACTGCCATTATTGGCTGCACTACTTGACGTAAATTCAGCTTCAGCCTGCAGAACCATAATAACCACCATGACTCAATTCAATGCTTCTTGCTGCAAGAGTCCAGGATAATCATAGAACCTCAGATATACAATGAACTTGAGGGTCATATTCCTGATCTATTCTAGTGTTTAGATTAATGAAAAGATTATATCTAGAACTGAAGCATCATAAAAAGGAATGTGATGCCAACAGGTGGGCCAAATCTGTGGCTTCTGGATAAGAAAGGTGACAGGCATTAAGCGTGAAAGATGCTATTCTGCTGTTGATGCAGAAAATCGTGTAAGCAAGGCCGTCCACTCATCAATCCCTTTCTTTTCCCCGCGTCCCACTTTTGTCCTTGTCATTACTCTCTTGTGAGCAAGAATAGGAAGCCAGAGACTGACATCCGTCATGGACTTTCAAGCTTTGTGGTCTGGAAACCTATTCAGTGGGGGATGATGACCTATGCAAATTTTCAAAGCATTAATGTACTCATAAGATGCTCGTGTGTACAGCCTGATCTGATATCTCTCATCTCTAGAGCTGTTCAAAGACTATTGGTGGGCTTGACCTAGAATTCAAAGAAAATATCAAGAGTCAGACTGGAAAAAGCTATTTGCCGTCTCTTATTTCTAGAGCTATTCAAAAACTATTAGTGGGGTTGTCCTAGAATTGGAAGACAATTTCAAGAGAGTCGGGCTGGAAAATGCAAAAGCATAAGACTTTTTCTAAGTGACTTAAACAATATGGCCGAAAGTACATTCTATGCTTTAATGAAATCTTTTCAGCCGAGGACACAATTCATTAGGTCTGTAAAAAATGCAATATACAATTGTTTACTGGCACATTTGCCCCCACCTGCACTGTCTTAGCTGTTCGATGCTTATTTCTTGATCAATCTTTCCATTTAGATCCACACTTAGGATGTTGAACGCACCTCCCAATGACATACTCACTTTGACGTGTATTTTAGAATTTTATACTTCACGTACGATAACTTTCTCCAATTTATTTAAAGAGTGTTCAATTTGAGTCCATTTGATTCATTTCCAAAGAATTAAGTTGGAAAAGTATAGCAATTTGTTTTAGCAGCAGCAGCAATGGTATCTCAGCTCTCAAGGAAAACATAACTTGTACAGTTAGTGGCACAAGCACACCCTTTAGGAGGGAAAGGCAAAGAAACACTAGTTTTGATGTTACTTGTCGTAGGAGATGACCACCAAGCTTCACCAAGTGACACAAGGGCCCAACTCTATTAAAAAGGACACAGCATGAAGTAGCTATAATTGTGTGAATGACTTTCTTAACTTTGGACCAAGTGACATCTTCTCCCAGGGTTATTGTTAATATTAGTTTACTCATGGAATAGGATGCATTTCTGTAGTATTTGAGAAGGTTAGGGAATCTCAATATTATGTTCTTTCACTTTGGTTTACATCTGAAAGCATATAAATGTGACAAAAATTTAATAATCATAACATCAATAATTGTATTATCTATAAACTTAATGTAAAACAATTATGGAGCTAAATTTTCAAAAAGAGAAGTAATTCTCTCAGAAAAATCTAATAAAGAAGATGTGAAATCTAATTTGAAGCACTCTAAACCCTAACAAAACTCTAAAATAGATGTTTGAAAGTACCAAGGTGTACACAAATTTAATTTATTAGATACTCTAGGCATATATTGTAAGTTACAAGGTGTATACACCAAATCTCTCTAAAAAACGAAATGTGTGCATCCTTTATAGTTGATAAAGTCATGATAGGATGGTACAATTAAGAACTATACAAGCATGCAAAGTGATACTCAAATTCAAAACAAGTTTAAGAATGTGAATTGGATCTAATAAAATTATACTTGACGATCATAATTACAACAATATTTTATAGGACAATGGACTTATAATATGAGTTTGATTACAAACATTGGCATCCTTAGATAGATCAATATTCCCTAAAAATTAATCCACTTTGGTGGATTCTACTTGATTCTTAGATATCCCCATTTCCTCAAATTGCATATTTAAAAATAAATTAAGCCTCATTTTATAGTGCTTCATTGATGTACAAAGTTCTTGGTTAGCCAAGGTAATAATTATAGTTTTAAGTCTTATGTGTTGCTAAAAATAACCCTTAATGTGACCAATAGAACTTCTCAAGTGATTACTCCTTGGTTAAATACTCTAAATCTCAATGTAGAACATGTAAACACCCTTAAGATGATTTGGCAAGATACCTAAACAAACTATCAAGGAATACTAAATAGACATATGGGCATATGTTTGATACTTTGCTAAGGCTCTTGGTGAAATTATGTCATTATGAGAAAAATATAGCTTCATGCATAAGGTTTTGTGATATCATTCTAAATATTTAACTAGTGATAATGTCTAATAGTCAAATAGTTATGAGATGCCAATTTGAAAAGAAAACTAAAGTACTAAATGCTAAAATAACATAACTTGAAGTAAATAAGTTTTGTTTATTTAAAATTACTCATTGGCCCAAGATTATCTTACAATTGAAATTGTAGGTTGTTGAACACTTCCAGAGACTGTGAGGGGGGTGAATCAATCTATACAAAACTTAACCCCTTTTGGAACTTGAAACTTTTAGCACAACTCAAACTCCTTTCTAGCAGTTAAAGATAGAACTTTAAGAAGAGTAGTAACATAGAAGGATGTAGCAATTTGAATCTTTAACACCTATAGCAAACTTTACCAATGAAAGATATAGCATTAATCAGATCAACAAAAAAGAGAAATAGATAGAGACCACACACATGCACAAAGAGTCACCAAATTTATGTGGAAAACATAATGAGGGAAAAACCATAGTAAGAGTTAACTCACAATATAAAGCTCACTACCACAATACTTGCAAGAAGGCTAACTACCTTAAAGAAAGATACAAAAGGACTTGCAACACTAAATTACCAACCAACTCTAAGAGCAAGATACATAGGACCTGATGAGATTCACTATCTTAAAGTAGGATACAAAAGATATATAAGAGAATTATAAATATTTACAACACAAATCTTTGTTGACTAAGCCATTCAATCACAAATTAACTTTCCTTTCACAATATTTAGCACTATCTCTAATAGACATTCAATACAACTCGCTCACACACTTTTTTGCACTTGTTCTCTACACCATACATGTTGCATTTGAATTTATATTCTATTTATATCCAACACAACACTTTGATTCTTCAATTAGGTCGACTAGGAAGAGAATAAATAATAAATTAAACTGGTTGGCCACCAAAGTATGATGCAATCCTATCCAAAGGATAGAGAGGAATAAAAACAATCTTAACACTTCTTTCAATGTGATCGAAAATAATTTACATGCAAGCGCACATCAACCTAAGTCGACATCAAGGAAACGTGTGGATGAGACATTGAAGCACATAATCAGTTGGACTATACACACTCTTTCATTTGAATTTGCTTGATGTGATCCTAAATAGTATAGGTCAAGACCCAAATCTATCATGACACACCTTCCATTACTAGTGTAGCCCCCAAGCACATGGCCCAAGCAAAGGAACAAGCCTTGTTGGTAAGATACCCATAGATAACCTAGAAAGCCAATTCAAGACACAATGTAACCATTGAACTAGAAACATGTGGATCACATAGGGATGTTCCTTGAACATCCGACATCACTTACAGGTGGGTGCATGAAGTTGGTCGCACTTTTGTGGCCAAATGGGAAAAAAAATTGGAAAGACATAACGCGCTCGCATTATAACTCGAGCGTGTTATGTGATTTTAAAAGAAAAGAAAAATTCAAATGTGTATCATTTGCTCTTTACTGTTTCTCAGCTCTGCCCACGGCCAAAAATCCTCACTTTCGCACTCGCATTCTAGGAGGAAGGATTTCTATAAATTTCATCAAGAATAGTTGGATTTTGTTTCAAATATGGTGCCACGACGACGAAGAGATGTGAGAGGTAAGTATTGTTTGCTATTTGTTTTGAATTTGTTAGTTTGAAATTGATTTTGTTTGTTTTAGGTTAGATTTGATTTTTTTAAAAAAAATTGTAGGAAATCCTGCAAATCCTCAACAAGAAGGGGAGGTAAATCCTCAACAGCAAAATCCTCAACAAAATCAACCTCCCCCACCATTCTCTCAATTCCCTCCTGGCACTCAAGAAAATTTGAGGAGTGAAATTGAGAACAATAGAAAACAACTTGAGGATCTTATCAGTAGGTTGAGTGATCCAAATGCTTCAACCACAGAAAGAATGCTTCTAGCAAATTCATTGAAAGACATTTTAAAAAATGTAGATGCAATCACCCAAAAATATCTAGATGGCAAGATAGGAGGCAGACAGCCAGGGCATATTATGTAGACAAATTATCATATAAACAAGTAAAAGATTTAAAAATTACTAAAGGTGATTTGTGCTCTCTATTCATTGACCCTAAAACAAATCAAAATCTTACCCTCAATGCAAAGAGGTTTCCTATTCATTGGTGCCACCACCAAGAGATTAAGAACCGTTTTTATGAAAGAAGGTATATGGTCTTTGATTACCCACCGTGCAATAATTGTGAAGTCCCCCAATATTTTCTTAGGAAACTATACAGTGAGTTTGTATTGAACCAAATCCCAAACTATTTTGATATGAGGGAGTTCCAAGGGAGAGGTGGGGGGTCAGCTCAGGATAGGCCCAGTGCACAGCCAGATCATACAAGGCAAGAGAGACAACCTCTCGCTAGGCCGCCTCGTGAGCAGATTGTGATGCCCGCCATTGTGAAGGAGAGTACTGACATAGAGACATTGCAGGCGATCACAACTTTGACCCAGAGTGTCATCCATCACACTAGCCCTATTGTACATCACCATCTAGGGGAGTCTTCTGGTAGTGGCCTTTGAACCCATGTGTGTCAATCTTGCGAGGCGACTTGTTCGTATGACCCTATCGACACTCAGGAGGGTGCTACGCAGGATCCATATGCATCTATGGGGATGGAGAGGACAGCTGACATTTTGCATGATGCATATGGCATTGACACTCGGGTAAAATTCAGCATGTTCATTGAATTTAATTTATTAAATTTTGATTGTGAAATGCAAGATTAACTAATTTAGTTTTACTATTTTAATAAAATTGCAGGGTCACAGTGTAGAGACTAGATACACCAGTCATCCACCTACTTATTTTTGCAGTACACCTATCGGTGTGGTATGTAAAGTTAGTAAACAATTATAAATTTATTACATGTGCTAATAGCATTGTTTTACGAATGGTATTTTAATATGTGATTTTGGATGTTTAACAGGGTACTGTTGGAGGTTTCAAGGAAACACCTCCGAATGCCAGTAGATTTGATCAAACGTTCACAGAGGTAATATAGAATTTAAAGAGAACTTAAGTAATGAATTCTAAGTTTAATAGATTTGTGTAGTTTATATTCATATTGTTGGTTACGTTGCATTACACATCATTCAAACTCAAAGCATTACTTCAAATTCGATAACTAATAATCAGAAATATATCTGTTTAATACTTGTACTCAAAATTTTGTTCATTAGATCTCATACATTATAAGTCATCACATGGATCACTATTGTAACTTTTTTGTGATTGAATAATTTGTTGTTTTATTTTCAGATGTTGGTGACAGAAACACTGCCAAACATTACGAGGGCAATGGATATTGGTGTTTCCTCCACTATACAATCCTCGATGGCTCTGATAGGGGAGGTATGAGGGCAAATTACTAAATTTCAATTTACATTCATTGTTATAGATGAACTAGTTCTAGTGAAAAATCAAACCATTATTGATTCGTAGTTTAATTCCTATTTGGATGGTTTATACAGGGCTTGAGCAGCTTGAGCATCGGTGTGCAAATATTTCCATCGAGGAGAGTGATCATGAGATGGTCGCAAGTGATTATTTTGTTAAATATATTAGTACATAATGTAATTTCCTATATATTAATGTCTTTACTTCTTATTGTAATAGTTGAAACTTCACGAGGAGCTAAACCCTAGGAGAAGCAGCAGGAGCACTCCTTGAGCACAGTAGAAACGAGTGACAGAATTATCGCCATTGGATCGCCCAGCAAAGGGAAAGAAAATTGTATTTGAACTAGAGCATGGAGAGAAATGAATTTTGAATGCACAAAGCCCTTTGTTGTATGCCTACATGGCAATTTTGTACATATTTTGTGTTGGATATATTTGACATTGTATGCCTATATGGCATTCGTAAACCCTATATATGGCTATTTTGTATTCTATTTTATACTTATATGGAGCATATGTTGATGTATCGTGCATGGCTATTTGTAATATAATTCTTTTTTATCGATGAATTGTCCATATTTGCAAATTATAAATTCATGGTTCAATAGATATGAGTTACGTGTATTCAAGTGTATACTTTACAACTTACACACATATATTTTTTGACTTACATGTGAAAATTGAAAAGTGTGAAAATTTATGTCTTTGGAAGTCAAATGTAAGCCAATTTTGCAATTCTTAGTTCTTGCATACTCAATCTTATGGACTTATTCCTTCCTAGCACATATTGTGAATATTTCTTATTTGGTGCAGAAGATAGATTCCTCATTTTTGAACCAATCATAGCAAAGAGATTCACAATAATACTTTACCATTGGAACACTACTCCATACTTCTCTTGATACAGGGCCTTTTATTTTGAAACTTCACATCTAATACTTGCATCAACAAGGCTTAAAGTGTTGCATAAGGTGTTAGGTTTGATAGGCCTTCTCTTCCCTAAGGGAGGAGAGCCTGCATCTTGAATTTTGAACAAAATTTTAAGAAGCAAACATTTTACCTAAAAGCTTCAAACCTAGATGACATATTTGGATAAGTCTATCTTGAAAATTATCAATGCACGTTCAAACTCTAAAGGAGATTCTCCCTGAAAAGAAAACTTTACCCTTTTTCCCAAGGAAAGAAATTGCAACAAGTTGCATGTGATTTATCTTATTTCGTTCTCACAGTTCCTAGTCAATCATTCATGGCTCAGGATAGTTCCGTTCCAAGGCAAGGACACCCAAAAAATCACTGAGATTCTTCTACGATATGCAAGAAAAAGGTTTTGGCTCTTTCACAATGTAAATAATTATGTAACATTGTTTCCTTGTTTGCCTTCCACACAGAAAAATGTTCACATTTTTCATATTGATCAATGATCAATAATGGCTGATTGTAAACACTTGACATTTTTATGTTTGAACTTTAATTTATAATTTTGTATCATGACATTCGTGTAGATCACTAATATTGTAATATTTCACTATGAAAGTGGTGGTGTATTTTTGCTATGTTATTTGAC
Organism: Sequoia sempervirens; assembly: GCA_007258455.2. Classification (NCBI taxonomy): domain Eukaryota; kingdom Viridiplantae; phylum Streptophyta; class Pinopsida; order Cupressales; family Cupressaceae; genus Sequoia; species Sequoia sempervirens. The sequence continues at coordinate 320 of VDFB02117867.1, read as the reverse complement.
TATTAATATGGTGGTGTATTCTGAACTTGATTACTGCTGCAAATATGTTTATATTTTTTATTTTTATATGTTTTTGTATTACTCAACCCAAAACGAACCCAACCCCAAAAAAATTCGAACCGGCCGAACCCGGGTTCTCGAACTACCGATCAGACAAAACCAGACGGTAACTTAGTAAAAATAGATTTTGTAGTTTATATTCATGCGTTAGTTACATTGCATTGCACATCTTTCAAGCTCAAAGCATTACTTCACATTGCATAACTAATAACTAGATGCCGATAGATGACAAAATTTCAAATACAATATAGTTCTTACAA
>VDFB02117866.1:0-16136 GCA_007258455.2 Sequoia sempervirens | reverse complement strand
GCATAATAGTGGTTTACAATTATTTTGAGGAAGGAATTCTCATTTATTTTTATTTTCACCATATCAATGGGTTCGACCGAACTTATAGGTTCGATTGAACACTATTATATGTTTGACCGAACCTATAAGTTCGGTCGAACCCATTGTTCGACCAAACCACTCAACGACCCAATAAAATAAACATATTTTATAGGGTTCGGTCGAACCTGGGTTCGACCGAACCCCTTGAATTAGGGAAAATAAAAAAAAGAAGTCACACTCACATGACTGTTTGTAAAGCGACAAACGTGAACAGAGGAGGACGACGAACATGAACAACGAAGGTGGCGAACCCAGGGGAAAAACGTGCACCACATTTCTAAGTTCATCAACCTCTTGACCGAGCCATAGTGAGTAATAGGGTGGTGATTGAAATTGCGTTTCAAATTGAATTTATTTTGAAAAAAATTTAAACCCTAAATAGAATGAAATGGTTAAAATTTACAGTAGATTTGAAATTAAGTTTGTTGAAATTGAAATTACATTTGCTTGAAAGTTTTTAAAGCCTTTCAAGAACAACAAACTTAATTTCTATTATGCTTTGATGAATGTTCATACCGTGTTTTAAAGCTCCAATTTTGGCACGGGCATGGAGTGTCGAATTTGACTTTGCAGTCCATTTGTTTGAAAGATTTTGCATACCCATTTTAAATTTTTTTCAAACAATTAACATGTCTTGTCTATGCTTCCACATTTTGCATACATTTCTACCAAGGCACTGCCAATTGCATTTGCTTGAATGTTTCTAAAGCCTTACTTTGTTAACAGATTTTTTTGAGGCATTATATCAAACAGTTCATGTGCCTTCCACATTTTGCATACATGTCTACCAAGGCACTTGCAATTGCAACTACAAAATTTGGTAAAATTCCCCTTGATGATTTGATTGATGTCCATACCCTGTCCAAAGCTCCCATTTTGGCACAAGCAGGGGGAAGGTTGTGGAATTTGGCTTTACAACTGTCAATTGCATTTGCTTGAAAGTTTCTAAAGTCTTTTCAACAAACCCATTTGCAAGGATAACATGATATTATTTAAGTACAAGCTTAAGTTTAAATCTTGCATTTCAAAGCTAAATTGAAATTAAAATTATATGTTTGAGGCAATGCATATAAGACACCCATACAAAATAGTACAAAAGAAAGAGAAAAAATGTAAAGAATGCACTTGTAACCTATACTTGAGAGCATTAAAATTTTGAAATTAAACATAAAGAATAATAGGATATATATATATATATATGTACTCTTTCAAATCAGGATTTTTTCTTTTAATATAAATCAGGTAAAACTTATTCCTTTGAGTAGATGAATAAACTCTATTAATATTTAATAGTAAGGTTGTAAATGAAAAATTATTGTGGTTACAAGATAAAATAAAATAATACTAATAGGTAATATTTATATTAAGCAATGTCATCTCCAATAACATACTTAACACTAATAATTGGGTTATAATCACATTATGTATCATAAATACAAATATTAACATTGATGAAAATATTATATTATGGATAATAATTATAATAAAACATAATAAATTGAAACTTATTTCATATGAACATGCAAGGGAAATGTTAGTATGTATTATAAATAGTAATATTATTATTTAGAGTAAATTTTAATATTGCAATAATAGTATTTACCATTAATGTTATGAAATGATAATAATGTTGTTATATATTAGTAATATAAGCATTGCAAGTGTTATTATCCAATATACAGTGCCCAATGTATAACAAACAAAACCATTCACATTAAGAGAAAGCGCTAATAAATATTTCTTTTATTGTTGGTTTTAGGGCATGACCTTGGAGAACCAAATAGTAATGTTGTTAAACATTAAAAATTGTCAATTTTGGAACAAATGACAATACCATTAATTGGAGTAAATGCTATTTTAAAGTTTAAATTTATATTTTAATTTTAGGGTAAATACTTTTGGTCGAATTTATGAATTAGAAATAGAAATTTTGAAAGGACCCCACCCTTTTACAAAGACCAATAAAGAAACAAAAAATGATCAATCATATTGGCATGGAACAACAACAAGAAAAATATAGTTGTAAGTTAGAAAAATAACATCCAATTAGAAATACTCCACCAATAGTGGCAATGTATCTAATAAAGAGGTTCGTTTTCCCAAAAACATTAGTAGATCTATCATTTCACAACTTGAATCCAAAATTCTTTAAGGAACTATATCTTATTGTGAACCTTATCCTTTCCATGAATTCAAACCTAGTTCAAGTTTGTAATGGAGTTTCCATCTTTAGTTTCCAAACTTGAGACCAAAGTGAATAAAGGGTTCCTATAATCTTCTAAACTTGAACCTTCTTCATATTTTTAAATTATTAGAAGAAATGCCAAGAGGTGAATGTTGCAATTCAAGAGAATGGTAGAGGCAATGAACTCCATCTAATCCATCTGTAACATGATTCTTGTCTCTACCAATCTCCTCTAAATTTCTCTTGACAAGACCTTCTAAATTAGTCATGTCTACAAGAGGACCAACCACCCCTCGATTATGCTCAAAGGGAGCCTCAACGAAATCCTAAGGTAAACAAGGCTCCATTGCATCCTTATGCATTTTGTTCAACCTTGCCTTCCTCTAAAATTCCTAAACCTATAAAATACATAGCTATCTACACATGACAATATCCAGTGAAAACACAAGAAAATCCTATAGCATGACATGTTGAACCCAAATAACCAAATTCAAAAATAATTTAATCTATAAGTATAAATAGTTTGATAGTAGAAACTTTATACATATAAAAATATGATAAATGTGTTATTATTTTTCTTTCCAATCTATAATTTTTTGATGTGCTTGGCTATATATAATTGAGATGATTCACTCATTTAATGTAATGATAAAAATTTAGTATGTGCATGAAAGAAATATTTTCAAGACATCAACCTACCATTCTACATAACTCTCACATGGAAATAAGAATATTATTTTATTTTAACTAAAGAAATTGTGTGTACTCTATCTTGAAAATTACTAATTAATTTTGAATTATATACTTATAATTTAAAATAAGAGCATCCTTTGTAACATGGAATAGATAGTTTAATTAATGAAATAAAATATGTTTTTATATTAAGAAAAATTTACAAATATATGGAACTCATACATTGAGAAATTGAATAAGATGTAACTCTGTATGAGAATTAAGATGCTCGAATAATTTATATACCTTCTTTCAATAATTAGCATTAGAAATTAATACTTGGCTCATATTGTATACCCACCTCCCAATGGTCTTGGAATGGATGCATTTAGATGGAGAAGGATTTCAAAAGGCTCATGGTACTTGTGGACCCCTCAAAGGCATGATATAGAACATATGAAAGTTCTTTATTTATGAAATTTGGTCTTTAGTTGTTGGCTTCTAGTATGAATGTTATCTATAAGGTGGAATTCTTAGTTGAGACTCTCAATCTTCCATTGTTGGTTTCTAGTGTGATTATACAATGTGAGCCAAGTATTAATTTATAATGTTAATTATTGAAAGAAGGTTTTGTTTCATAAGAAGAGGTATGCTGACATATTCCAAGGCATGTTATTATCCACAATGCATGAAACTTCTTCACATGTCTACCAAGTTCTAGAAATAGATACAAATTTTCCATTTCCATGGAGGAGATTGATGATTTAAAAAGAAAATATCATCCCATTTCTTTCTTGAGAAGTCATGTTTGCATTCATGATTTGTAACTTCCATCTTCATCCAAAAATAAATTTTGTTATCGTTATGTGCCTGATATTAACAAATCAAAACCTTCTTTTGAGCATGATCGCCAACACAAAGGTAAATGAGTGGAAACAAAAGAAAGCTCGATTAATGGATTTTAGCATGTTGGTGGCAAATCTGCATCCTTTTGAAAGTGGCTTCCCAGCTTATCAGTCTTATGTTTAGTAAGGTTTTGTAATCTCCAGTGTTATGTATTCAGGTCACGGGTATATCTAGTATGATGTCTTCTTTTGGGTATTTTGGATGCATACGAGAATGTGCATATGTACTGATGTATTCAACCAATGTGCTTATGTAATGTTGTAATCAGACAATTAGTCATTTGTACTGGGACCTCACTGGTCTTTTTGATATTTTGTAAAATTTGTTACTCGGACTGCAATTGGGGGTTTTCTTGTTGGTTCTTTCCCACCAGTATGTCTGCCTGAACCAACTATATGTAAAATATTATATATAAATAAAATTATAAGTGGTCTCCCACTTTTTCTTAAAAAAAAAAGTTCTTGTAAATGTCCACATCTTTTTCCTTGACACAGTTGCTATTTTTCCTACAACAAGATTTTATTTTATGCAAGGTACCACTCACTCCAAGATTAGTACAAAAAAACTATACTCGTAACACCTAGAATGTTAGATGACCAAGGCTTAATACCAAATGAAAGAAATTAGTGGTGTAAAAATATTCCTACACTAATAAATGGGATATTATATACTCAAGCACTAACAATACCTACAAGCCAATCATATGAATCATGTGATATTATACACTCAAGCACTAATAAATGGGATGTTTTGAAACTATACATTAAAAGTGGTTTATTGAAACCATGAGTGAAAATAATTCAACCAAAAATTTTGTATTCCACTTTGATATATTCAAACCCATTAAAAGATTTCTTATGATTTTTCATAATGTTGGTCAATACTTTACTATAAATATTCTATAGTCATGCTCTTAAATGTCATAAGAATATGGCATAAGAGGGTTTCATCTTATAAATCTATAATGATATTATATGCTCTTAGAACATCTTAGACACCTCCCAAAGCATTCAACAAATGAAAAATAACTACCAACACAAAGTGAGATGCCTCATTTCCTAATATGAGGACAAAATAATAAATCAAAATATTAGGATGCAAGGTTGACCCACCTTTCCCAATACTTGGCTAAGTTTATCATCTATTGAGGAGTGGATCCCAACAAAAATTGTGCTTAGTGCTTACTACTAATCGAAGGAATACCTATTCATTTTTCTTTATTGTATGCCTAATGACTCCTCATCTGAAGTTAAATTGTGGGAATGGATTTTTATGCCCTCCCTATGACTAAATGGCTACAAGGAGGTGAATATGATATGGTGGAAAAAACAAAGATACAAGTTGGTTTAATTCTCATAATCTCTCTAAAAAATAATTGAATTCCTACATCCTAACTAGAAATACCATGAGGGGTTTACATCCCATTTTAGACAAAAAATATTCTTGTACTCATCACTAGTTCACTTGGACCAACTAAAGAGATGGTGAACTAAGGGAAACTTAGTTGTATTGATATATTTTACTTAAAGTTATTTCTCTTTCCATTGTCCCCTCTCCACAAAAAACCCTTATTTAAGTAGATTCTATTAAACCTATCTCACATATCACCTCCCAATTCTTTAAACTTTTCAAATTTCTTATTCCTCATACCTAATAATCTATCCTTCAAGCTCAACTCTTCCCACCTCAATCAAATTGATCACCTTGCTTCCCTAATATCCCTTTGGTTGATGTTCCTAGACCTCAACAAAATGGTAAGTGGATACAATTGTGGAATGATGCGATTAAATCTATTGCACACTACCTTAATATGATCTTACAATAAGAATATTGCCAGAAAGAGATCTAGAGTGGAAAAAAAAAATGGATCCAAATAGAAAAAAATAAACTTGTTTTGGCTTTAGCACTTACTAATAACTTTTCTACAATGAGTGGTTGCTTCCGTTGAAATAAAACTTAGAAGATTTGAACTTAATTGTGGTATAGGATCTCAATTAAGAGATAGGCTTACATTGGATGAAAGGATATAAGGGATACAAATTATTTTTTAGTTATCTCGAACATATTTACATTCTCAAGAGTGGATAATATCTATCGTTGATCAAGAGAGGTAGTTCGATGACAACTCTAATGATATTAAATCCATTTTCCTCCAACATTACAAATAGTTTTTAATTGATCTAGTTGAAGGAGATCCACTTCAAGATATAGTTGAGGAATTGATTGGCACTTGCATACCCAAAATAATTGGTCTCAAAAAATAGGCACATTTAGATAATTTATTCACCCTTGAGGGGGTTGATATTTCCTTGAAGGATTTGAATACTCAAAAAGTCTTGGAATAGATGGTTTAGCTACACAATTCCTTAAAACAATATGTCCATTCATCAAGGAGGACTCTATGAGGTATAAAAAGTAGCTTTATCAAAGGGATCCATCATTTAAATTCTATTAATCAAGGGTTGATAAATTAATTCCTAAAGGAATTTTTTTTTTTATTTGAGGGTGGATACTAATTACTCTTCTTAATACCTCCTACAAGATTGCGGCTAAATTCATAGCTAAAATAATTGAACAGATGACACAAGAAATTGTAAGACTAGAAAAAACTATATTTATATAAGAGGGAGATTTAAATTATAAAACTTGATTTTTTAAGGGTATCTCATTCGTTCTACCTCTCTTTAAATTTAAAAAAACAGCATTTAGATACAAGGCAGAATTTCAAAGACATAATAAATTAATGCAATATTATTTAAAAATCTAATTGTAGTAAGACATGTTATAGTAATAAATATTCAAATTTTAAATCTGAAAATATATATATAATAAATGATCCTTAGTTTTCATATACTTCCATGTTTGTAGTAGAATGTGTGAATATTATGATTTTAAGGCAATCTTTGGGTACTAATTCACCATTGTTAAAATGATCCTTAGTTTATTCATTGTTTTTTTATGATTTTTTTTTTTCAATTTCTATTAAACCAAACTCAAAATAATGGTATAGATTAAGATTCTTGTCTTTATCATAATTAGAAGTTATATAAATTGTTAAATTATATATTTTTTAACATATATAAAATGTATGGTTGGATTAGTGAGATATTTATAACAAGTATGCAATATATTTAATCATATAATTATTTTTGTAATAGAGATGAATAATTAAATAAATGCTATAACAATATATAATCTGTTAGATAAAAGAATTAAAATTAAATATATTAATAACAAATAGTGATACTATTATTGAGGGTAATATAAAGGGGGATCATCATGCTAAAATAAGTCGTAAATAAAATCACCCGAGTAAGAAAAGCATTTTATTGATAATCTTATTAGGGATGCTAAGATGGTAATAAAAGTTTTGCAAGTGCAACAATGAGCTGAAAAATAATAGTGTTTATGCGCTATTGTAAATATATATATATATATATATATATATATATATATATATATGTATATATGTACATATATATATGTATATATGTATATATATACATATATATATATATATGAATATATATATATACATTATTAATATTATTAATAAAATTTATTATAGTATTGATATGGGTATTAATGGATGGTATTTGTAATAGTATAAATGAGGGTATATGTAAACATGATATCACTATCACATTAACATTTCTATTATGAGTAAAGTTTAATATTATTTGTGAGTAATAAAATTGATAGAATGTTTGTATTAATTGTAGAGGGAGCCTTAATATCATCGAGTATTGTTAATACTCTTATCAATATTCATATCGATAGTTACCTTAATACTAATGTTAGCATACTTAACCTTATTAATGTTCATCGATAATTGGATAGCATTTTTGGCAAAACCTTTTATAGATGTTGAAATATGAGAGGAAAATAAATAAATAAATGCAAACCATATAATTATTCATGTTGTTATTACCATCAAAAGTTACATATTTAGTACTTTAAATGCCATCATTGGGTCATGAGGAACTATCCTAATAATCATAATACCATATTGACCTTACTGTCAACAAGAAATAGAAGTAGGAACAACTCATTGTGGGTTATGATGACATAGCCATTATAATGAGAATATTATTAGTGTAACCATTAAATTGTGATACTTGCAAATTTAATATTTAAAGTATAGTTAATAGTGAGAGATGCATTAATAATAGTATCGCATTAGCAAGTTAAACCAACAAATTAATTAAAGAAAGGATGTTAATTCTATTGGAGATGGTTATTGTTGCATCATAAACGCTTAAAGCATTAATTAGCATAATTAAAGGATTCAAAAAAAAATATTATTGGGTTTTTCTAGTGAAAAATTATGGGCATAACAATTATATACTTTTTAACATATATAAAATTTATGGTTGGATTAGTGAGATATTTATAACAAGTATGCAGTATGAAGTCAAAATTTATTAGATTTGATTCTTAATAAATTAGTTTTAATGATTCAATTTATAGCTTTATGCAATCTATAAGTTTAAATAGTTTGATGGTATCTAAACTTTATACATATAAAAAATATGATAAATGTCTGATTATTTTGCTTTCCAATCTATAATTTTTTGATGTTCTTGGCTATATAATTGAGATGATTCACTAATAATGTAATGATAAAATTCATCCTCATATGGAGGATTTTATATTCTCTTCCATTAAATTCATCCTCTTTATGAGATTCTTATGGAATATTGATATTCTAGTGTGAATTCTTAATTTTAGAAATATCTTAACTAGATAAATTTAGGTTCAATGAAGGCAATAAAGATTTTTTTTCACTTACATAATCCTATTTTGAAGTTCATTTATGTTAACAACTATTAGATTAGATATTTTTATCCCTAATTATTTTCAATTTTTTTTACACTAATCTTTGTTTTCTTATTCTTTCTTTCATTGTTTCATTTAAAATTTGAACCATTTAAGGATGCTATGTTATAGATTATAGTTGTGTTTGGTTCTTTTTAAATTGTGTGGTATGAAAATATTATTGATGAGTAAGATGAATTTATTATATTTATTTTAGATAAATATATTCTCTATATCTAGATGTATTATTTACGAAGGTCTCATTGCTTCTTTAGGTGTACATACATATATAACATGGAAAATGAAGATGTTCCACCTGTAGAAAATTTGTTTGGAAATACCACTAATGAGATAAAAAAATTGAGAGATTCATTAGCATAGGGTGCAAATCCGGGGATATATAGTGAACCATGCATGTTAATATTGCATAGTCTAGAAAAACTAAAAGATGAACTTGAGAGGACTAGTGCATATTCCCTAGATAGAGTAGCTACTATTATTTCCCGCATGAGGGAAGAAGTACATGGTGACGTTCCCCTTAAACAAAATGCAAGATAGGTGTCACCAAAGAGAGAATGATAAAAGCCAGCAGTTTTTTCCATTTTATCCAGAATGTGTAAGGTTAGGGGATACCGGGTCACTAGATGTGTCGACCATGCTATGGCCTCATTGATCTACCCATGATTTCTCACAGCACAAGGTCTATACCCAAACAATGACCAAATTTCATTGTATTTTGTTCAACAATTGTATGCTGAGGTCTATTTGGGCCTCAAAGTCAACTTCTTGGACATTTCCACCATGTGAGTGATGGCCGGGATTGTTGATAAAATTTTCTCGTCATGAGATGGGCCACCCCAATGTTTAGGGTATTAGTTGGGTAGAGGTCTCTACTCCTTACAGCTCTAACCCATAACAAATGAGGTTATGCGTTGCTTCCCAAAGGAAGCGAAAATTGACAACACAACAGGTATTGCATTTAGCGTTTGCCACCACTAGGATATCGATGATAGAGTAGCCAGATTGATGTTGATATCCGGACGTTCACGATCCACCATTTTCAACCACGGTGGACCACCATGGATCATTTATAATTGGTGACATCCTCTCTAAACTTGATGCATATGGGAATGGCACATGACTCGCATTGTTTGGCTGGCCTAAGGACACATTTGGAGGCATATACATTGCATCGGACAATGGGATCGGTATAGAGGCATGTTAGAGATCATTTAGGTTACAGAGGTTGTTTAGTTCAGAACATCCCATCACTCTCGGTAGAGGCACTAGTGTAGCATCAAGATCCTATAGTTAAGACATTGATTACCTGCAGAACTATGGGTTTCTTTGATATATTGATTAGTTTGCACAGTTCATCATCGCCCGATGCCATCCTCACCTTCATAGTCCTCTACATTCATCATTTCTGAAAGTAGGACCTTAGGTCGTCAGTGGATGCGGTCTTGATTCCTTAAGCCAGATGTTTGGTGGATATGGTGGAAGTGACATTTGAAGGACTTAGGTCATCCGTCTCCAGTTGTTATTGCATGTGCATGTTTCAATTCTTTTTTTCATTATTATTATTATTTTTTTTAACTAGATATTCATGTAGGATTGATATATATATGTATATATATTGTTACGAAGGTGGACATACCTCATATCTAACTCCCTATTGCCTTTGAAATTCCAGTTATTGCATGATCGACGTGACTCTGTGGATGAATCTGCTGCCAGTGGACATGTGAGTTTTACATTTTTATATAATCACACATGTATATGTACATGAAATATTTATGTATGCATAGGTCTAGATTGATATTTAAAAATACAAGTTCATTTAAAATAAATTTCATAAAACTTATTTAATATAAATTATATGTATTTAACACATCACGTACACAATTTTATTTGTAGGGCCTGGCTTTTTATCCATCGAGGCCGGGACCGTTCTACACATTCGGATAGCCATTAGACTGAGGTGGACATTCTTATTAGGCCATGCATTCTAGATTTATGATCTTTATCACATGTGTATTTGATTATATATGATGATCTTTAAAATAGTATTTGATATTTGATGATCTCTTACACTTGCTTATATGATAGACATACATTTGCTTGTTTTTTGATCTTTAGTATTCGACATTAGATGATCTTTAATTTACATTTTGCTTTTATGATATATGTACATATATTTTCTTATATGATATATACATACATTTGCCTCTTTGCTGATAATATGTGTTATGTTTATATGTATTAAATCCCTTTACATATATGTACATGTGTTCGCTTATGGTTTAAACATGTTTACACGTAATATATGTATGCATTTACTTTAAATATTCAATATACATACATGTTTTTCTTATTTTATGATCTCTTACAACTTACACATTTCCTTATATTCAATGTACATTTTGATGTATAGGCCAATTTAAGGAAATCAATACCACTTTATAATTAAGTTCATTCATGTTGATCACAATAAATATTTTTAAAAATGGCAAAAGTTGACGACATTGAGTTGAGAACAAGATATAATGTTGCGACAAGTAACCTTAGAATTTCAATTCCAAATATAATTAAGAAATTCAATTCAAATTATGCCTCTAGATTATGCATTTTGACAAGTAACTTGAAATTCAATTCAAAATATAATTAAGAAAATTTAATTCAAATTATACCTCTATTATACATTTTTTGACAAGTAGCAGGGAATTCAGATTCAAATATAATTAAGAAAATTCAATTCAAATTATACCCTCTAATACTTCATTTTTTGCTTTAACAAAATTCTAAAATTATTAGATATGTTGTGCATACCTATGAATTAAATAACAACAAACTCCACAATGAAATAACTTGTTTGTTTACTACTTGATTCATTTAAACTAGGATCTAGTTATTCCATGTACACTATCTATAATTTTTTTCCATCCCATATGCATATAAATAGAAGCTTATTTTTCATTATTCTGGATATCAAATTGCAAGATTAATTCTCATTTATATCACTTGGAGCACATATTTTGGAGAAGTTTTTGCACATTTATCAAGGAGGCAAATATTGGAGCTTGACAACTTTTCATTTTTATCAATCAAGGTAAAATTTGGAGGAGAATTTAACTAAGTTGGTAGAGGACTTATTTTTAGGAGTCATCTTTAAGTTGAAGAAGAAAATGAGACAACAAAGAAAAAGAAAAATCGTTTCAACAAAATTTTTTAAAAGAAGAAAGACAAAAGAGGCATTAGACAAAACTTGGAAAATTATCATAGAAACAAGGTGACATGCCCCGGCTCTTCTCTCTCTCACTCTCAAATGTGTGTTTAGGACTTTTTACTTTGAAAAACAGAGTATTCATTTTGATGGGAATCCACCAATGGCACATTACTCCACCCAATAATTTGGTTAGTACACCTAAACATAAAATTTGTATGTGCATACATTTTGCATTGGCTGTCTTATTAAAATTAGAGATATTTTAATGTATGACCATTTTCAACCACAATGAACTTAAAATGCTCTTAAAACTAAAATGTGTACATTAAATCCTTCCCTCTACAAACCTTACTTATCTTTTTGCAATACCTTTGTTTAATGTTTTGTCATCACATTATCATTTTTGAGTATTGCATCTACACAATTTTCTCTTTACTTTTTTCATGAAGAAAATGATAGTGTACTTTAATACATGCTTAGTTCTCCAATGAAACCTTAAATTTTGTGTCCCTCACTATGCCACTTTGATTTTCATAATTTTTTCAACCACATTAATTATTTTATGGCTTTGCAAATTCCTATATATTCTAACTTTGTACTTTGAAAGAAACCATTATTTTTTCTTAATTATTCATGAAACTACACCTTCATGTACAATGAAGTAGCATTCTAATGTTGATATTTGGTGATCAATATCCCCTATCCAATCTACATTGCAACATATAATTAGCTTAAGATTTTTCTAAACTCCCATTGAATTTAATCTAATGATCAATAGTTGCTTAAAAATATTTTTAAATATTTTAATAAATTCCCAATTCTAAGCTCTAGAATTATTTGAAAATTAGAACTCAAATTATACTTAAAGCCAATGCAATGTCAGGTTTTCTAGAGACTAACACTTGTATACATCAAAACTCAAGCTATATGGTGCCAAGGAATAATAGTTATATGATAGATTATTCTTTTTATGTCTTAACACACATTTGTTTTGAAGGTTTCTTACCATCATTTATTGGAGTACCTATTAGTTTACAATTATCCATCTTGAAGTTTTTGTAAGATTTCATTGTGGAGATATACATCCAAGACCAAGAAATCCTAATTGAAAGAATAGGAGAGATTTGTTGTCCTTGCACATATGTCTCATTTTTCTTGGACAATATAAAGACTCCCCTTTACATTTTTTGTTTCTTTGTTTCCTTTTCATTTTTATTAGGTCTTGTTTTTATATTGTCTTTCTTTTCTTCTTCATTTTGAACTTATTTTGTGCTTTTTCAAACTTTCAAGTTTTATTGCACTTGAATGCCTATAAGTACTTTTAAATGTCCTCAAGTCATCTTGGTCATGCAAGTTGCAATGTTTATCTGATCCTTGACTCCAATTCCTTAAGCCAATTCTTTTTGTTTCAATATTTGTGTTTGGTTTTAGTTGATTATTTGGGTTATGTTTTATGTCCCATAAATTTTTAAATTTTTTCATCTTAGCATGATATTGGAAATTTATTTGAAACCTTGAAACATCTTATAGCCCAATTTTTTTGGGGTTCTTTGGATCACCTTGTTATACTCTAAGGGTTTCCTTTGCTATATCACTAGCCTAAAAGTTATAAGTCACTTGTATGCATAATCCTCAAACTTTGATGCTTGGCATGGAATTTGACCTATGTGTATCCTATCCTTGGCTATGCATTTATGGATTTTTTTTCATACATGTGCATGTAGTTGTTTTGTTTCTTTGATCTTTTGTTTTCATCACTTCAATGTTCTCATTATTTTTATGTTTTATGCTCTAGGGATTCCTCAAGCTAGAGTCGAGCCAAATCTAGATATTGGATCAAACGAATCCGTTGAAGAACACATGGACCTTGAAGTTAGGGAGGAGACCCAAGTTCAAACAATGCTTGTTGGAGAGGGGTCAAGATCACTTCCTTCTACTGTTATGGATGAGCATATAAAACTAGCACAAACTTCTCTCACTTAGCATCATGTCTTATTAGTTTGTTTGCTTGCATACACATAAACTTCACTTATGCAAAGCATCATCTCTCACTTTTGTTGCAAAATATTTTTGCTTGTTGACATGTAGGAGGAAACCATAGGGAAGTTTTCATGCTCAAAGTTGATAAATCTGGGCTGATGGATCAAATAGATCCGCTCAAGAATGCATGGTCCTTGAGAGAGATAGGAGGATCTGGGTTCAAAAAATGCATGTTGGAGGGCCGGGATCACTTCCTCCTACTAGTATGGATGAGCATATAAAACTAGGCTGAGAGGGGTGAGGAAAAATTTCTCATGAAATTTTGGAATCATTTACTTGAGAAATGGATGGAGAAACTAAAATATTATGCCAACCAACCTTATAATAAGAGAAAGAGGTCAATGAATAAATCTATAAATGGAATGATCAATCATCATTTCAATCATCTTGATACACTTAAAAAAACCCAATTGTTATCACGCTTACTTCTTCATGATGAGCTCAAAGAGTCATTACAATTGTTGGGTGTACATTCGACATCAAATAAGAAGAAACACATGGGATTACAAAAGGATATTGTTCAAAATGTTAAAAAGGGTTTAGATTCCATTGGGAAACGATCTTGATTAGTGGATAAGGCCTACAAAGAGGCAGATATTTGACATCCTATTGTACATCAAGATATAAACAAGAAAAGAAAAATTCCAACTAGAAATTGGTTATAGTAGAACCATATTGATAAAATATGAGAAAAAGAGAAAGTTTTTAGATGAGAGTTTAGAAGGAAATTGGGAAATCATGTGTAGAGCTCCCCGTTCTGACAGGATTGGAGATGTTGTTAGGAACTTGGTCTCAGGTTTTTGGCATGATCAAACTCGTCCATCATCAAATACTAGAGATGTTATGAGACACATGATTGGACCTAGTATTTATGAAAATCATATCAAACATTGGTTAGACATACCATAATTTGAGATGTATATGAACTTTTGTAATGCATATCCTCATATAAAGATGGGGAAAACAATGTTTCAAAGGTTAAAGCCATATTATGTGAAGATAAACAAGTTTTTTGAAACTTGTTGTTGTCGTTATCATATTGAATTTGATCTCTACTATCAGGTGTTTCGAAAGATGAGAGAAGAAAGATGTGGATTTCAAATTTATGCACCTCCTAAACAAGCAAGTTTGTTCATAAAGTCTATATTATGTGATCATGAAAATGGACCTCAAATAAACTGCATAAAAGGAATTTGTGAGACATGTGGAAATTTGGCTAAATTTCATTCAAGAATTGAGGATATTGACCTAACAAAGGCAGTAAATTGCAAGAGGTAAGTACTATTTTTAGAGAGTTTATTTGTTTCAATTTATCATAGATTGTTATTTGGATTCTCTTTGATGTAATGTTTCATTGATTGTGTGGTTTATTAGTTATTCACATATTTTACTCACACAGGTACAAGTATGTAAAGTTGCAAACAAATTTTGGGAAAGAATTCACAAGGTTGAACTATGTAGAAGAGGAGATTCCCATTGGAAAATTTATGGAAGATTTTCAAAAATTGATACAACCATACATACAACATTCCCTTTTTGCTAAGTGGCAAAGGCACAACAATTCCAAACATTGAGAGACACTTTCCCACGCGGGAAATGCTTCTATCGCAAGAGTTGACTTTGCAAAAATTACCCTTTGTACATCAAAAGGGAGATTTTAATCGTGAGTATTACTTTCAAAGAAAATCACTATTATGGTTCATGTGTGCTATCGACATGCACAATTAGAATTGGATGGTGTTGAGAGTACAAATGAAGAGCGAGCCATTAAGAAAGAATATCACTTTTATATTAGTGATGATAAAGAGCATGACATGCCTTTTGTCCAACATTGCTTTACAAATTTTTTTGAGAATTTGGAGCAGCAAGGGTGTAAAATTTGAAAATCATTTTGTATGTTCAGATGGATGCACGACACAATTCAAATCTTCACGCCCATTCTATGCACTTTGTAGATATCATAAAATCTACAAAATACCACATGTTTGGAGTTTTTTTGAGAGTGGGCATGGAAAGGGTGAGCATGATGGAGCAGGAGCTTGTATCAAACGAGCTTTAAGAAAGCATCAAATGAGTTATCCAAAAGATCATCTAGACAATGCACATGATGTTGTTGAATGGTACAAGAAACACTTTGCATCAAATGTGGTTGGCACCTCTTCAAGAAAAAACTGACACATTCCACATAGAGTGTTTTGGGAGATATCG
>VDFB02117865.1:0-28438 GCA_007258455.2 Sequoia sempervirens | reverse complement strand
GGAGCCAGACGGATGTTGAGGGTAGTCGCTTCACTGCCCGGAGCATCGCCAGGGTGGGCACCTCTCGCCACCACATCACAGTGGGCAGTTACCATATCAGCAGCAGGTTCCACTGCCTCGGGGGAGATATTGCCGGCAGTTTGCTCTCTTACACCACCGTCAGCATCGGCAGCCACGGGAGTGGCAACCTCGGCAGGAGTTAGGGGAAGGACTGAGGCCACGGAGGAGACGACTCCAACCCCAGGAGCACCCGGGGTAGCACAGATCGACAGTTGGTTGGGGTCGGTGGGCCTCACTCTCGATGTGGACGAGCAGCCAGCCGAACAGCCAGACGAGCAGGAGAAGAGTCCCTCGGAGGGACAAGGGGATAAGGAGGGGCCGATCATTCACACCCAGCAGAGTGAGACGGCCAGGATCGGCGAAGACACACTTGCACTCTCGGAGGCGAGCATAGCGGAGGCACCAGAGACAGCCATTCAGGAGCCTCAGCCGGCAGACGGGGAACAGCCTCAGGAGGAGACGGAACATTGCATACCCTCGGATGATGAGGAGGACGGGGAGGGCGCCTCCACAGAGGGCTTCGTCGTGGAAATGTCTCAGCCAGACCCGTCGGATCCGGTAGGCACAGTACAGAGATATGTGGAGGAGCTCGAGCACATGGGCAGATTGATGATCCGTGTGGGACAGGTTTCCAGGGACCTGAGGATTGGCCGATCGCCTCTGGTAGGCCAGGAGGTTCACCGAATTCGGGGATTTGTGCAGATGGGGTGTGAGGCGGAGTTTGTTAGGATATTTGGCGAGGGGTGGCCAGCAGGAGAGACTCCTGCTATGATGAGAGCTTGGCGGGGTCGGCCACCGAGGCTAGTGGGACGGGATGCAGGCGTCTTGGAGAGTCTATACTACATCGAGCTGGCATTCCGAGATGTTTTTCTTCTGATGAAGCGCCAAAGATTTTCCACTGATGTGGCAGTATCTCGCCGAGTGGATGCCTATAGACTTCTTCAGCGGGTCAAGGATGAGTCGGCTGCGACCATCAAGAGCATTCAGGATAACTTGACTGAGCAATCTCAGCTCGCCAGTGACAGGGGAGCCCGATTGGAGATCTTGGAGCCTCGGGTGACAGCCTTGGAGGAGGAGGCACAGCAGAAAGAGGCAGCCTGGCAGCAGCGAATGAAAGCATTGGAGGACCAGTTAGCTGCCAAAGAGGTAGAGTTGGCGGCCAAGAATGCCGAGGCAGAGCAGGCAAAGAGCCAACTGATGGAGGCAGCCCGGATGGTGAAGGCGGCGAGGGAGAGGGAGATCCTGGCAGATCGGCAGCTTCGTACACGCACGGAGGAGTTGAGGCGCCTGAGAGCAGAGCATTCTTCCACCACTCCGACGTCATCGGTGCATCCAGGGACGCACTCCCTTCCCCCTACCTCTCAGTAATCTTATCATGTTGTATCTGTCGTCTGGAAGACGACTTTCTTTTTGGGGGGGATGATGTTAGTCATATATCTTTACTTGTAGTCGGTTGTGGTCATAGTCGGCCGTAGTTGTAGTCGGCCGTGGTCGTAGTCGGCCAATTGTCAAATAAAACAATAGTTAGTAAAGAATAATAATGTCATGTAATGTCATGTACTTTCGGGAAAATATGTTTAGATTAATGTTAATGTAATGTTGTTATGAAACGTCGTGTCGGTTGGTTGTCTAACCACCGCCGAGCGTTATATGTAGTCGGGTGGATGTAGTCGGGAGATAGTAATGAATGAGTTTTGTTGCCAATGATTATACTGTAAGCATTGTGATACTCTTTGTACATGATATTCCTGAGAATGAATAAAGTTTCTGGCATTTCATTATGATATCTTCAGTTTACTGTTATTCCTATGTTCTGTTTATTACAAGTTTGCCAGTAGTACGTAGAGTTTGAATCCCATTCCGTAGGCAAACACTCACAAGGGTATCAGAGGTTGTCGCTACATTTGCTCAATGTTATCAGGCTCATAGAGAATTACGTCTATACTCATCCACTATTAATTAAATATTACCAAGAGTCGACCTATAAACAAAGTTTCATTTACATTAACCAATAAATTCATATATCTCAGAGATTAAACAAAAGACAGAAGAATCGAGTATCAACGATTAGGAAAATAGCAATAACTAAAGGTTGCGATTAGAGAAGCAGCAATTGAATGATAGCTCATGACCATTCAGGCGGTCATCTCTAATACCAAGAGATATATCTCTTCTTATGGGAGATACAAAAGAGAGAATAGGAAGTAGGAAAGAAGGATCAAAAAAAGAGTGGGAGATATATACACTTTCAAAAAGGGAATCTAGGGTGCTTTACAGAGCCATAGAACAGTCTTGGGAATGTATACGTTCCTGAATAGTAGGAATCATGACCATCTAGATAAGGGGTGCATAGATAACAAAATAACACTCAGATATCCAACCATTACTGGACCGTCTGGGTTAAGAAGATCATATCAGAAACAACAAACTAAATAGACATCAATTGTTTATGCATGAAATCAAATAAGCTAAATCAGAAACAGCATACAGGACATAGTGTCCATTATGCATTATAATATCATTGATAATTACAGACTCTTTTTCGTTGTTGTATTTGCTCTTATGGAATGGCTCTATGCAAGCAGAGGTTAAGGAGGGCAGAATGGATTTAGAGAGGAGGCAGTAATCACGGGGAATAAATTGTGTGAGTAAAATACTATTGCTGCAGAGCGTTAGGGAAAGTAATATCTTTTAAATATTAAATCATCAATCAGACCTACAGATCTTATGAAGGGAAGAATATAATCAGATCAGAATCAAGGAATAAGGACCTAAGAGGGCAGATTTAGGGTTATCCCAAAAAGGGGACATTACATAAAGTTTGCCGGGTTGTTTGGTAAATCGTAACAGCTAACAAGGCTGCAACAGGAAACATCAAAACCAGCTTAACCACCCAAGTTCGTGAATATAGAACAAACCTGTTGAAGATTCAAAAAACAGAAAACACGTACTTAACAAGATCAGTAAGCACTGATAGTGAGACAGATGTTTATGAGATTTCCTGAATTAAAGTGATTAAGTTAATAGGGCGAATTGGGAGTCTGAAAGAGCCTTTAGGTTGCAGTGGGGCTAAAAGTTTAAGAGGTGGTGACAATCTTTAAATGTCAGAAACTTTATGCTGTGTTCCTAAATGCAGTACAGAAAAGAAATGCAGAAAAACATTGAACAGACAAATAACAAAGACAGAAAGCACATGTTCACAGGAATATAGAACTGCCTCTTGAAGATTCAGAAAACAGAAGAGGCATGCAGAATACTGTCTGTTAACAAGATAACCATTAATAATTACTACAGACATTTTTGCCAACTTTTCTGATGTAAAATGTTTATGTCAATATTGCAAAATTGGGACTCTGAAAGAGCCTTTACAGTTGCACTGGGGCTAAGAGTTAAAAGGGTAGTAGCCAGATTTGAATGTCAGAAATTTCTTCTGTAGTCTAAGCAAATCAAAGAAAAGAAATGTGGACAAATATTGAATAAACAAATAGCAAAGATGGGAAGCACCTTCTCACACAAGACGGACTGCACAATCAAATCTCACTATAACACAAGAGTGCTCACACAATAGCTGCTCTCTGTATTGCATAACAAAATAGGATTGACAAAGATAAGAGATGCATCATCGAGGGTTTCTCCTCACTATATACTCAATGGGAAAGGAAAACCTAACTAACCTGTGACTTAATGCTTCCTTAATCCCAGGAAGGCAAAACATTAGTTTAACACTAATACAGAGGACAAGGACTATATGCTAAAAATATGAGTATTTTGATAACATGTTGTGCCTAGGTACACAACATGCCCTCCCCCTTAAAAAGCTGTGCTCCCAAAGCTAGTAAAAGACAAAATTGGAAGCTACACTTATATATGAACGGTGTAGATGTTGAAAAATGGACCTAACTATCAAGTACAAATCATAACAAAACCCATAGATGAAAATATGGGCTTCTATTTTCTCACTCCTTGAGGCCCCTTGCACTTTGTTGGTGCAAGTTCCTATGTTAGGTTGCTTTTGTATGGTTGCCCATTGAACCTTAACTTCCACTATCTTGTCTTATTTTTTTATGTACTCCATAATTGCCAGGAGACTAA
Source organism: Sequoia sempervirens (assembly GCA_007258455.2). Classification (NCBI taxonomy): domain Eukaryota; kingdom Viridiplantae; phylum Streptophyta; class Pinopsida; order Cupressales; family Cupressaceae; genus Sequoia; species Sequoia sempervirens. Next base: position 24,286 of record VDFB02117865.1, on the reverse strand, counting down.
TACTGGTATGGGAGATGGATATCAATAAGGATATGTCAATTTTTGAAAAAGGGAGACAAGTACTTCAAGATGCCAATATATATATATGTAAAATTTGCTAAAATTAAAAATGTGAAATGGATTATTAATTATAAATATACTTTTATAATATTAATATTTCACAATAAAAAGTCATATTATTAATTGATTATAATATATACATTCATATTATAATAAATATAGTATTTAAACTTGCAAGTTCAATATTTTGAAAGCATAAAGTAATTAGTGAGTATCAATATCTAAATGCATCTATCTATAAACCAATCTTCGACTCCATATGTACCAATTTAAAAAATTTAAAACTCATAGGAATCCGAATAATATTTACTCTATTCATGATTTCCTAAGTAAGATTTTACATTCCATGAAAAACGTGAATTGAAAAATTGCGAACTGCAAATAATCAATTGTGTGATGTGGTTTCCTCAGATTCCCTTGCTCCTTTCAACTTTCGTATATCTTCTATGAAATCAACAACAATCAAGATCATTTTTACAAGTTTTTTTCATTTTTTGAGCTTTTGGGTGTTTTGAGGGAGATGCTTACAAGTTAGCTTTTTCCAACAAGATATGCCTGGAGATACAAATAGGATCTTTCTTACAACTAGGGATGTCTATGTATTTATCTCCGTATGATAAAAGCATCCCAATTTCCGAGACACATCCCAGGAGAATTGTAATGCCCAAAATTAAAAACTTTGCTTCATTAAGGCATTTTGTAAAGAGTGGTCAAAGTCTTATAAAAAAATTCGTCAAAAGTCAAAATTTCTAAAAATAGAAATTTTCTAGTTTTAGAAATTTTTAAAAATAGAAATGACTTAGGGTTTTTTGGGTTTGTTGTCAAATGGATGATGGCAAAATTTCTAAAAATAGAAATTTTCCATTTTTTAGAAATTTCTAAAAATAGAAGCTTTGTTTCCAGGGCTCTAACTGATTTTGATTGGTTGAAAATACTTCCCGATCAGGCCGGTCCTATCAGAATCGTCAAAAGGTCAGTATTTCTCTGGTGGGTCTATTTTTCTTTTTCAAAGCGAAAAACATGAGCTCTGACGTCATCAATGGAGGAAGGTCAACTGCCAAGTGTCAAATTCAAAATCTCAAACGCTGCACAGACACGACGAACGGCAAACATGCACACAAAGCGAAGAACGAAGGGAAAAAAGATAAAAGTTGAAATTGATGAAAAAATTTCTAACGCTGGAGATGCTAGGCACCCCTATCCAGTCAAGGCGCCTAGCAGTCAATGTATTATCCATTTTTCAACTTTTGTCATTCGATGCACAAGAGACGATGAACACGGTTGGCACACACAAAGTGGAAAACAAAGAAAGTCAAAGGAAATTTGAAAATCTCAAAAATTTGACTAAGTTTGGAAGACTTGGGTGCCCCTTTTCAAGGGGGGTGCCTAGCTTTCAGTGCCTTAGAATATTTTTCACGTTATTCAAAATACATTCAAACTCTTCCGTCAGCATGGTTTCGGCTCTCAAAAAATCAATCAGATGCAGTAACGAAGGTTGGCAAAGGGTATAATTCACCTCAAATATGATCAGGCTTGCCAAATTGACTGATTTTCAGACTCTATTATTCACCGGCTGCCTGAAAACGAAGGTCAAACAAAGGTCACCGGCTTCATGCAAAACAGAGCAAGTAAAATTTGAAAAAGAACATAAAAATTGGCTAAGTTTGGAGAAGTTGGGCACCCCTGGCCAAGAAGGGCACTCAAAGTTTCATGACTTAGAAATGTTTTTGATTCCAACATGTCTTCTTCCATTTCAATCTCTGACAGCAACTTTGAGGGTTTGCAATCACGATCAAATGACGTCGGATGCTAGTATGAGGCTGGGGATCACTTCAGTAGTGGTCAAACATGAACTTGCCATGGTCAAACAAGTTTTATTAGTTGGCAGTGCCAGTTTTCCGAATCATCAAAGTTGGAGGCAAGCCTCGCTAGAAGCAAAAACAAGCGAAAGATTGAAAAAGATGAAAATTTGACTAACACTCGAGGAGCTAGGTGCCCCTACCCAATCAACACTCCCAAGAGTTCATGCCTTAGGCATTTTTCAGTCTTTGTTTTTCGTTGATGAAAATAGTGCCTTCATGCATACATGTTATAAAAGAGGAATTCACCGTTTGATGCAAATGAAGTCATTTTTTGATGCAAACAAAGTCAGATATTTTTGCATGCATAATTTCTATTAGACTCCAAAATATTAGGGTTTTGCATGAAAGCGCTTTTAATCTCCAAACCCTATTTAAGAAAGCTTTTAGCATTCATTTTTCATAATTTACAAGTTGGCTTTCAAAGGAAGAAAGATAAAATTTTCTTCTCATCAAGATTTGGAGGCTCAAACGAAATGCTTTTTCAGTGTTTTTCGTGGATTCGAAATTGGGAAGCACAAAAGCACGCTTTTTCATGGTCTGATTTTCTAGGGCATCACATTTTAGAAACAGGTGGTCAAAATTTTCAATTTTCATCAATTTGGGTCCACTTGCTTTTTACTCGTGAAAATTGGAAAATTTTAAAAATTTGCATGTCGGTCCCTATTTTTTGGAGATCAGGCATGTTCGGGAAATGCTCAGCTTTTTCAAAATTTGACGATTTGGGTCCTCTCAGAACGAGATTGTCTACAAAAACCAGACCTCAACTTTTTTCGAAAAATCTCTTTTTTTTTTTGAGAAAAATCAGCAACCTATTTTTAGCCGTTTGTGCAAAACCTTTCCAAACATAGGCGTGTTTATAGTCAAAATTCAACTTTTTTGACATGCAGTACTCTCCAGCAAAAATCAAGACCAAATCAATGTTGCTCCACGATTTCCTGAGAACTTTCGAAACCAATTTGCATCATGTGTTCCCAGTGCTTGATTTGCGTGCTTTGGAAGACGCAAGAAACATTGTAGTCAAGAATCTTGGTCAATCCGGGTTGCTTGCAACAGCATCAATACCCATCTCAATGCAAAGCCTTGAATTCGTAATTGCTTGTGTTAAGCATTACAATCCAACAACACGAGAAATCCAATCAGCAAATGGGCATATTATTTGCAGCCTCAAGCCGGACGATGTGGAGAGATGTTTTTCAATACCACCATGGACAAAAAATTTAATCATTTCAATTGAAGAATGTGAAAAGGTGTGGAATGAGCAAAAGGAGAAATATTGGAAAAGAGTTAAAAGTGGTTGAAAGAGAAGCAGAATACTTTGCAAGGAATGTTGGACGTGGTGAGTTCAAGGAAGAAATTGTAGCCATGATCACTTTACTCAACCGAGTCACAGCTCAAGCAGAGGCAAATAAATTTCAGCCTTGGATGTTTTACATCATTTCCCAGATTATTGATAGAACAAAACACTATGACTGGCCAACTTTGATTAGTGACAATTTCCACCATCAGATGACACAATTCCTCAAGGCCCACAAGTTCCACATGGTCTCTTACCTCATATATCTAATGGCTTTTCAAGGCAAGTTCAAAATTTTAAATATCATTGGAACTTTGGGCACTCAGCATGTGTATGATCATTACCCGCAATTAGAGTTTTCAGAATCACAACGGCATTACAGGTGGGTGAATGATGTATTATTGATGCATACAGTGCGAGATTTAGATAATGAGTTGCATGTACGAATTTCAACAAATGCCAGATTGGCAATGGCGCAGTGGGTTGATTGGTTTATCCAATTTCTCACGTTCTCCTACATCAGGGTATATGGCTTCTCAGGTGATCCAGCCATGCTACCGAGATATCCAACCGACGAGGTGGTGTTCATGAAATTTTGAAGGCAAGTATACGAAGCTCAGACCTTTTTGCGTAATAGGCGTAAGACTGCATTCAGTTTCCCAATTGGAATGAGCATTTACAAATGTAGATCATCAGTCAATGCTAAATTGTTGAGTGATGAAATATCAAATTTCGGTCTCAAGTTTCTCAACGAGACATTCATATGATCCTCATGGTGTCTTTGCATCGCGTGTTGGTCAGAATCATGCACATGTGCCTACAGTTGAAGACTTTTGGGTTAATTGTGCAGATGTGTTTGAAGTGTGCAAGCATAGTTACAATAGATTTACTCTACAGCAGATGGCTGATTTCTTATCAGAAGATGTGGAAGGTCTTTCAGATGATGATGGGGAAGTCTTACTTCCCATGTATGCCCAAGATCAGATCGATTAGGGACCACTTCCACAAATTAATTGGTTTGACAAAGAGAGCACTTCAACTGAGGAAAGAACGAGCCAAGTTATCAAGAACAGTAGGTTATTCCTGAATAGTAAAAGGATGCGGAAGGTAGCTATTCTAGTTGTAGAGCTGCCAATAGTTCAATCATCTCTACCTTCTTCTTCTAAACCAAAAACCAAAGTGAAAGCCATGAGCGTTCCTCTAGAAAGTACAAAGATCGGTAGAATGTCAAGGAATTTAAAGGAAAAGATGAAGTTTCCCATTGGGATTCAACAAGAACAGCAAGCAGATCCATCCGAAGATCCAGTTGAACCAACACCACAAGTTGAAGTGGTGCCTTCATCTCCTACTTCTCTGAGGCTTTCTTCCATTCATATAGATTCAGAAGTTGATTCACCATTTCGCAACATCTCAACACCGATTCATTCATCAGGAGTTGATGGAACTAGAACCAATCCTCCCAGAGAAGTTAGTAAAGACTCTTCGTCTTGGCTTGAGAACATTGTGGGAAGGAAGAGGAGAGAGCCTTCTTATCAGTTGAACTTTGCAGAACTTAATAGCGTCTACCAGGACACACCAATAAAGAAACTTGGGAAGCAAGTTCACATGAAGAAGAATCCTGATGATGAGATTATCATTGAGGTCACTGCACCTCCGGAAGACAAGAACGTTGATGAGGTTGAGATTGATGACTTTAGGGTTGTCAAGGCTAATCTCGATAGAAGCACCCTACATACTGATGTGAATTTCTTTGAGTTGTGGCAGATAATCTAAAGGAACGAGTGCTCAAGGATGGAGAGGATAAGGCAGCCCTCAAGGCTGAGATTTGACAACTGTGACAATATATTTCCAATCTCCTTCATGGCACTTCACAGGCTACTTTTTGTTTCTTCCACAAATTTTGGAATCATTAACTAATCAGTGTCAACTAAGTCAGTTGGTCATATATGGGAACCATATGCAAGATTGGATAGAAGAATTCATCATCAGGGGCAGATTTGTACTTACAGAGATATACCAATTGAGGTATAACGCTCATGATCTTCGCTCAGGGATCCAAGAGTTTGAGCAGCACATAGCAGAAGTGAAACCAATGCATGAAATCATCATTTCTAACTTGAGGGCGGCTTATGATTCAGTTGTTACAGAAGAACATAAGAAGAGGATTTTTGTTTGAAGAGAACAACACCTCTTCAAAGTAAAAACCTATGAGAGAATATTTGTAGAGTTGGCTAAATGTAGACAGAAGGTTGTTAATACTCTCAAGTGCATAAGCACATTTGTTTCACAGATCCCTTGTCAATATCTTCATGATGATGGCACTTACTTTGATCTCGATGAAGTACAAACAGAGTTTCAAAATCTCATCCATGGCAGTTTTGGTAGTGATCCTATTGCTAGCAAGATGAATCATGTTGTCACGATGTCAGCAAAATTTGATAAAGCAGTGGAAGAGATGAAAGAATGCCTGAGCTTGATTGCAAATGGTGAGGAGATGTTGGAAAAACAGGATATTGTTTTGGATAGTATTAGTGCTCCTGACAAAGAGGCAGTTGCCAGCTTTTTGGCAAACATAGTTTCTCAAGTTATCACTGAGTGAGTCACTGTTTTGGGGCAGCAAAGATTTCCGATAATAGAACTCAAGAAAAGCAACAGTTAACTTGAGTTGAACTTGTTGTTCTCATTCATGCATATCTATTCTTTCTAAAATATCTGATGAAGTTGGTTTCTTGCTTTTAAATCAGTTAACTAATGTTAGCAAGTAGTTAGTTGTTAGTTATCTTTTGTTTAGTCTTAGAAATAAAGCTTGCATGTTGGCAAGTCTAGTTGTTAAGAACAAGGAGATTTTGGGGTTCCCTACTCCTTGTTTGTATATAAATAAAGGCAGCCTTGCCCATTTCATTTCAACCGTTGTTGTGATAACAAATTGTTGAGCCTACTTTGCCTGCAACTTTGTTATTTAGTGTTTGTTCACTTTGTGTCAGTGTAATCTGGTTTGATCGCATATTGTAAGCCTACCTTTGCTACAATTTGCTGTCCCAGAAGTGTATTTGCTGTTAGAATTTGAGGAAGGAAATCTCATGCCTATTTTGCTCCAATCTATTGTCTCAATCTCTTTTAGTATTTTATCTTATGTGTTTTGCTTGCATAATCTCTATTTCAGCTTACATCTTATAAGTACTATGAGTCTTCGGGTGTGTTCTGGAAGCAAGTTTATTTAAGCTTTTGTGTTAATCAAACCATTCCTTGTTTACTTCTGATTCTTAGGCTCTAAGTTTACTTGAGTTGTCAAAAGCGTCTTTAGTTTAGGCCTAGTTGCAGTTGAAGTTCTATAAAAGAGAAAACCTCAGCTACGACGCAAAGAGTTTTATAACCTTATGCTCTTAGCTGAGAAATAAAAAGATTGGCAATAGTTTAGTATTTCTTTCTAAGCATAATCAGTGAAGAGGGAGCTTCCCCTCCTAATTTGAAGAGCAGTCTAACTATGCATAGTTGTTCATTTCTAATCCACATTCCAAAGGTGTGAATTGAAACCCCAACAAGAATGAAATGCATCTCCCTAGTATTGTAGTATTTCCCCTTTTTCACTCCTTAGCCCCTTGCATGGGGTCTCATTTCCAAAGAAAGAGTGACATATGGTGCTTCCATAGGAACCGCCATTTTCCAAGATTGAATATTCTATAGGGAGACCTCTCCACTTCACCTTGTACATTGAAACTACCCAACTTAAGAGCATCTTCAACTCTTTCCCAATAATGCACCCTAATTCCAATAGAAGCTTTCTATTCTTTGTCTATGATGGGAATTTCAATTTGCATGACAACACTTTGACCTCAACTTCTTCAAAAAAGAAACATGGAACAAATTATGGATTATGCCTTTATTTGGAACATCTAGTGTACATGCCATTATGCTACCTTTGAATGGATCATATATGGCCCATTATCTAAAATACAACTTTTGAGGCCTCATTCTTTTGAAGTGTCATGCTTATATGGTTGGATATGAACAAAGACCATGTCACCAACTACAAAGTTGTAATATCCTATAGTGGTCAATTTGAGTTTCATCTTGTTTGCACATATTGTCAAATTGTCCTTCAACGATGCTAGGACATTGTGTATTTCCTCCAACATGTCAATTGTTTAGGGCACCTTCCCTATATGAACTACCTGGTCCAAAGGTGATGGAGGCTCATAACCATGCACCATTTTGATAGGAGTCATGACGATTGTAGAGTAATTGATGGTATTATACCAATATTCAGAAAATCACTAGAAATAGGTAGAAATGGGAATAGGTATATTGACATAGCCTATAGCACAAATTGCTTTGTTTATGGTGCAAAAGGATCAGATCTGGACTGCAACAATATCAGTAATTTGTCTTCCCTTACCAAATGCCGACTGGTTGATTGACATCAGCTTGCCAAGCCGACGCTGAAGTTTGAGTTTTATGGATATTATTTTATAAACTATGATGCATAATGATAAGGCAATAGATTGGAAAAGCTCCAACTGGTATGCAACATAGATTTCAGGTGTCATGGTCAACATGGTAGCTTTGATCTTGGAATCTTCGCAGATTGGAGCAGGTCTGATTTAAACTCTTCACAAAATGGGCTTGATAAAATTGAGGTGAAATCCATTACAACCTGGCACTTTATCTCAAGCAAAACAAAAATTCAGATTCTTCTGCTCATCCATTTCAAATTTTATGCATTTCAAATTTTTTACCTGTGAAATCAGCCTTTGAATAGTTTTGAGTAACTGACATTGAGTTAGACTTCAATCTTCACCAGTTTCTAAGAGATGTTATGAAAAAAAATAAGTTGCTTCTGTCATGTATAAACTCAAATATGTCAGATATCCTATCATCCGATTGCTTAAATAATGTATGGAGTTAGTAGGTTTCCATTTAAAGCACTGATTTGTGGAAGAATGTGGTACTAGATCTCCTTTTAGAATGCATCTAACCCTAGATTTCTGGTGCCAATAAACCTCTTCCTTGCTTAGAAGTTGATCCATAATGATCCAACAGGCTGTGATCCATAATGATCCAAGAAGAGATGGCACATCCCACTTGTCTTTTATTTCCCCAAGAAAGGATGGAACACCCACTTTATCACTTTCACCAAAATAAGACAAAATGCTACAAACATGACTCTTCAGATTCATGACCCCCCTCCATGCTCTGCACATGACCTTTCATGTTCCCCTCTTCCCCCATGATTGTTCATGTTCATGACTCCTTGTGTCCACACATGTCCCTTTGTTTCCTAAAGCAAGATAACCTATTTAAGGATAAGTAGAGGTCGAATTAGTGAATGAATCATCAAGGAAGGCAAGTTGGAGCATTTAGGTAACTAGGATAAGAATTACAGCTCAAGAATGAAGTGGCGGACTTGACAGTAGAAACAACTAGAAGTTGCATCTCTTATCTTGCACCTGTTTGTTTTGAACAATAAAAATCAGGTAGATGTACAATTGCCACTACCAATTGGTTTTTCCCCACACCAGGGTTTTCTGGATAAAAAGAGTGGCATTTTGCAAATATTCTTTGTTCTTTAGTTCTTATTTCAAGACATTCTTTGTTCTCTAATTCTTATTTCAAGACTAAACAACATTTCAGTCCTCTAATTAACTTTCATTTGAGCTTTCAAGCGGCACAATATTATAAACTGTTTGGTTTGTAAATTTCTACTATAAATCTGAGAAATTATGGATCAGAATATGTGAAGTTTAGTTATTAATCTTTGTTCATGGTGTTCCAAAGCTCATTCGCAGCCACCTTCACAGATACATTTCTGAATCACATCTACTTGTTACCGAGCATCTCCTTTTGGTTGAAAATATCTTCAAAGACTTCCCTATTCCAACAATCCAGTCTTTGTGAAATATTATATGAAAATATTATGGCACTAACTTTGGGTGTGCTGAAATCTCCAAAAGCTCTCATGAAGGTTGCAACTCCAAACAAAGTTACTGACAGAGAGAGAATATAAAATATGTTTATCCAACTTTGGAATTGATTAAATCACACTCATAGCCTCCATCAATAAGTAAGACGTTAGTACTATGACTGAAAAAATATGAGCGAGTCTTTCATACACTTGAAAATAAAAAGGAAATACTTCACACAATGCAAGCAGCTAAAGCCAATTAATTTCTGTAACTAAACATTGAAAAATGCACCATTAGTGATCAAGGCTAGGGAATGTCATTCCTCAATCTCTGATATGACATTCAATTTAGATAGAAATCCAAATATGGTCAGCATGTGGCACCACAAAGAAAGAAGATAAAACAAAGAGCAAGACTAAATTGAACAGATAATCCTAAACATTCAACGTACTTCATAAGACAAGATTGAACAGTAGTAATCACATACATGATTGTAGATTGAAATTTGAAAGTAATTGCTGATAATCCAAATGATGAATAAAATATCCTGTATGAATAGATGTCAAAAGGAACTAGCCAATTATTAAAGACCAGAATGAGAGTATACCCAAAATATAAAATCCTAACTATAATGGTGCTAACCCAATTATGCCCCCAAGTTGAAAATTAATGGGGCATCAAATCAAAGGTTAGTGTTCACCTTGAACAGAATTTGATACAAATCTTATGTGCCTATCAAATATACACATGTGAAAGTATGCTACAAACATAGATTGACTCCCTAACTTTTAATTTGGTTGTAGTGTTGGAACACGTTTGCCGTTGCGCCAAAAGTTCACCCTGTTAACGCCCGATACAAACAGCAAAGATAAAAAGATCCACGGGAGGCGGTTAGTCCATGTCCCGAATCCAAAGGGAGAAGCTGACGATTAGTCCAACAATCCCCCCCTCACGTCACCCAAGGGGATTCGAACATGCGACCACGGCTCTGATACCATTTGTTTGAACATGTTTGTCGTTGCACCAAATGATTGACATGTTAACGCCTGATACAAACGCCAGAGATAAATGGATCCATGGGAGGCGGTTAGTCCATGTCCCGAATCCTAAGGGAGATGCTAGCGATTAGTCCAACATGTAGTTCCATAGAAATTTTTTTACTTATTTTATAAACAGTAAAACAAATCTCCAGAAGAGAAGCATTCAGTTTAGAATTGTCTTGCTGGAAACTACTCAAGCTATTACAAGTTAGCACATCCAGGTTAGAATCAGCAAATCCTTGATTAACAAATTTCTTGAAAATTATATCAAGACTAACTGAACCTCACATATTTTGCTCCCAATCTTAAAAGTTCAAGAGAGTTACCCTTCAAATATTCATGCCTCGTGAATGAGGAAAGTACCTCCAAACCAAATCATGAAATGTGTTCATTGTAGGTTGAATTTAGCAGAAGTTTTCTGAAGGGATGGCATATAGCTAAAATATTTAAGGATGCCTAAGAGTATGCACAAAGAATATAAGGATGTGGATGCTGTGGAAAATGAGACATGTCAATCAAGTTTATCGATTAGATACCATGCAAACATGCCGTCTTAGACTAATTATACCAATCTTTAGGAGACCAAATATGCAGGAGTTTCCAACATCGAAGAAAATCAAGAGGAATCCACATTTTTCTATGCTATTTAGATACATGTAATAAGAATTTAATGAAAAAATATAAAACAAAAAACATGATCAAGGACCAGATCAGCAGGTTTAATTTGAAAATCTTATGCCCTTCATAAAGTGCCTGTATAACTTTAAAGCGAGGTCAATTAGTACAAGATCAAGATTAGTGTGTGCTCAGGTTGAGTTGTGATTCATGTTAGTGACTAAATTCTTAAGACTTTGGCAGTGCATCTCGAATGCTAAGTTTTTCATTTGGACCTAACACTGGCCCTCCTACGGTGCTTTGTAATAACAAAGCCAGTCAATGCATTTATATTTCAGTATTTTGAGAGTCAGTAATACAATCAACTCTATTATTCAAATGACAGAAAATAATTTGCATGCAAAACAAATAACAATCGTGATCTTACAGGATGGAAGTTCAAAGAATTCACGGAATAGATGTCATTCCCATCCCTATGACACTTGAAAGTGAAGTTCTTACTTTGCTGTGCATCCTCTATGTGATGAACACCAACTCTTCCTTCAATGGATCCCACCTACAGGAAAAGCAGTTAGAATAAAATTAAATGCTATAAAATACAGAATAGTGCACAATATTTCAATAATGCTCAAAAAACATGGTTGAGAACTATCCACAAACCCAAAGGCATAGCAATTGTCAAAATCAAGAAATGTTGTCTTATTACAAATTTCACACTGAACCATTGCCTTATTCAATGAAGGAAAATAGTCATAACAGACAAGTTTTGCTTCACTTACTTCCTAGAATCAGATCATAACAGAACTAGGTGGGATAAAATGCAAACATCCTGAAAAAGCAGACATCCAAATACTGCATACTACTACTTGCTTCAGCATTAAACAAACCAATAAGTACACTAGAAGCTGGTCCAACAGTAACATATAATCTTCACTTTGAGGTCACTGAACCTCAAATAGTCTGTCCCACAATGAACACAATCGAATATGCCCAGGACATGAAATTAATACAAAATATGATAGTAAAAATTAAGAACCAACGCTATTATGGAATGTCCTACTTATATTCAAATAAATGACAATTAGGAAGGAAAGAATGCTATGAAAGAGAAGCGAACATGCAATCTATACAGGTAACCCTCGAGGGTAAAATGAAATATTCCGAGCCAAATTTTTCGCTTTTCAACAACAGTTTACAAAAGAATGCACCCGTTAAGGTTAGATCTTAAATCAAAACAATGCTGAAGCAACTCTAACCAGAATGTACACCAGATCCCGATGAGGGCAAGGTGTGAGCATTGGTCGAGGATCTGAATGCAAACAGAGCTGGAAGGAACTCTAACCAAGAATGGCGCCGATGATGGCGAGCATATGGTCAGAGGATCTTCTACACTACAAGTACTGAAAAGGAACTCAACACCAAGTATGTGCTACCCAATCCAGTATGGAGTTGAGGCGACCATATGGCGGAGTATTACAAATTACAATGCTTGAAAGAGAAATAAGCTAAAATGCTGAAAGTACTCGACACCCAGAATGTGCTTTCTAACCCGGAGTGGGAAAGGAGCTACCATAGGGCGGAGATGTCAGATATTACAAAGCAATTACAGAATGTAAGATGAGCATTACAAATTATGATAAAGCAAGATTATGCACTGCTGTCAGTACTACTGCCAGCTTACAATATAATAGATAATGCCTTGCTATCAATGTGAATCAAAGATATATAAAGCTGCAACAATGTATATTGAGTTTCCTTCACTGAACAATAAAGCTTAAATCAAAAACTCAATTATTAGAGCCAACCTGACGATCTGATTTGTGACAGTCCTGTTTTCCACATGCACGAACAGCAGCCCTGTAACTCACAAATCCATTGACAACTATCTCCAGACTCACTCAAATTTCATGAGACAGAATGCAATATGACTCTAAGATGATGGCGCCCAAGATTGGCACATGAAACTGACTCAAAATGCTGACATGAATTAATGGCACAAATCCCAAGAAAGGCAAATGGTACGGCCCAGTAAGAGGGGCGATTTCCTTTTAAAAATCACAGCCTTCAAATTAAATTCTATAACTTTGGGAATAGGGTCGCCCCTTACAGACAGAGAGAATAAGACAGTACCCAAAATGATCTTTTTTGTATTTTTTGATATATGAATAAAAATGACAATCTGCTGAATGAAATGCAACTCCAGAAATTTCACTAAAATGCAATAAAGCTGATCTACAAAACCCACAATGCTTACAATGCACAAATATCAATGCAACCCTCACAAACTACACTATCTCACCACTAGTCGATATCTTTCAAGCGAGAAGCAATGCCAAGCTAGGAGGCTTTCATTCCTCGAAGCAATCCCAAAGCCAATCCGGCAGCATAACATTCCTGTAGACAAAAGATCCTCAAATGAGAACCAATGGCTTCCTTTTGTAGTTTCCAATTGACCTTCTCGAAACCCTAATCTTCTTTTGAGTCAAACCCTAATCCCCCAATAGATGGCGTCCCACTTTCCCAAGCAATATTTTAATTATTACTTTATCCCTTCCTTGAAGTTGGCGTCCACTTTTGCTTGGAATAAATCTTTTAATAAGAAACATAATTAATTCCTTTAATGAGGCGCCCACCCATAAAGAACCTCTTTTAAAACAACTTAAAGTGAAGTTGCTAGGCCAAGGGGTCAATGTTAAAATATAACATTAAAACATGACTTCATTAAAATAATTCGACTTATCACTTCAAAACTACATCCCGAGGCCAGAGTCTGAATAAGCCAATTGAGTCAGCTGAAGAGGAAAGTCAACTGTGCCGAGACCAACCGGTTCACTGCCAGAAATAGAATTTACTAAAAATAGTAAATTCCTGAAGATGCTCAGAATGCCAAGAAGAACATACCACTGCGAAGCTCTCTGAAAACCCAGAAAGAATCCGCCATTGAATCAACCAACTCCGAGCAAGAACATCCTTCAAACAAGAAACCCTAATTTTACCTTCCGAGTAGCCTACGGGTCTCCGGAATAGGCCAACGGTCACATGGAAAGATCATGTCTGAGAAGGGGATATTACATAAAATCAGCTTTGGTACTGACAGGTGCATTTCTACTGAATTATTACTAGAAGCTAGAAAAATATAATAAGTTGTAAATGTGTGGAATTCAAAATGCCCCTTGATCCACATGGTTACATACACACCATTAAGTCTATAGCATGAATATGAATCAAAATTCTACTTCTCAAAGTTACACAACACTCAAATCTACCTCTCATGATACAGTCCAACTCCCTCGTGTCCATAAACAAGTGTTCGCATATTCTCCTAGTGTACTAGGAGGTTCCAAAAGCAGAACTGTAGGGAGAAACATCAAACTGTTCGCTTCAAATTCTGTTTACCAGCTGGCAGTTTTATAACCACCCCATGTTGGAAACCAATAGTTTTACTCTATCATGTTTGTCATTTCTAAGAGTTGTGACTATTGAAAGTGATACCCTTAATAAGTTCTAATTTTTCTTTATGTACCTTGGGGACACATCCCTTGCAAAATTGGACCTGTTCCCTATAGGGGGCATTTTAGGGACTAGTAGGAAATGCCCCCATCCTCCCCGGGCCCCCAAAATCTCCAAATTTTCAAAAAATTAGAAAACATTTCAACGATGCAAAAAATTAGACAAGGGATGGCAAGCTATCCCCTACGACCTAACAAACAAAACACTCATTTTTTTTCTTATGTAGATGAAGCAAGCCATTCATAACAGGAAACCTAATTTGGGATATTTTATGAGTAGCATATTGGGCACATTATGTACACTCTGCTTCATATGGTAACCTACACTCTAAATCCCAAATGGTATGCAGCAAGGCTTGGGAGAGTTCCTTCATCTGATGATGAAGAGGTGAAAGAAGGGCTCATAAAGGCCCTTTGAGAGATGTTTAGTGATAAGGAATCTACCTTACTTAGAACACAATGGCTAGCCTTTATCAATCTTTGTCGTCCCAAATCCAGCAAACCAGAGGCAAGTATTAACTCAAACCAACCCTATCAAATGGTGGCCATGGCATGGCAAGGATGCACCAAAGTTGAGGATACTTGTCACCATTCTCATTTCATATGTCACTAGTTTCTCTTATGCTAATTAGAATTGGGTTACAAATAGCTCCCTCCAATCAATCAAGAGGAATAGGCTTACCTCTTGACAATCAAAAAAGTTGTTGGCCATGGATAATGCCTTGCAGCTTCAAGATTGACACTCTTGAGTACCATCAAACTCCAAGTGCACGTTAGGATGTTGACCCTAAAGATTCCCAATAGGTTGATAAGGAGCAGGCATAGGAGGGATTGGTTGGGGTTCCGTTGGATGAGGCAGACCCTCATAGTGACAGTGACTCTGACTCAAACTCTGACTTTAATGTAATGTTACTAGATACTGATTGGGGACAGCTGCATATTTTCTATGTTTTTGTCATTTTGTAGCTGAAACTTGCAGCCTTTGGGTGTTTTGTTATAATTTTTATATAATATATATGCACATTGACAATGAAGCAATTAAATTTTGTTAATTTGTTTGTCAACGCTCATATGAAATCTCAATTCAAATCTAATGTTATGTATCAAGGTTTGATAATGTATATGATGAATGTCTTATCAATGTTATTATATGAATATTTCAAGTTTTCTATATTTTTAAAATTTTCCCTATATTTTGAATAGTTGTCCCCTGCCATCCCATAAAAAATGGCCTCCCTAAAAATCCATTATAGAAACTTGGTGTAAAATAGACATTTCCAATCCTTTATGGATCACAACACCCTTCTGAGAGAGGCTTTTGGTCCTACAAAAGCTTATTGAGGCCTTAAGTGAGAAAAGAGCTTCCCCAACTTTTCCTTCAAGTACCACTTGGCTTGCTTTGGTGTCTTCCCTTTGAGTCCAACATGCCAAGACTCATGGTTTCCTCTAATATCTTTCTAGAGCACCACATCCTTCATGAGTACACAAACTCATACTGAGAGGGGGGGTGAATCAGTATAAGATAAACTTTTAATTATTTAAAATCCAACAACCACAATAATAGCAATCACAAAAGATCTAACAATTAAGAGACACAAGATTCATTTTAGAATTAGTACTTTGGAGCTAAGTTATCGGTTCAATTTCAGGTTCGGGTTCGACGATTCGGTTCGCAGGTTTGGGCAAAAAAAAATCTGGGGTTGGGTTTGTTTTGGGTTCGTTAATACAAAAACATATAAAAATCAGAAATATATACATATTTACAACAATAATTAAGTTCAAAATACTACACATAGCATCATATATTGTATAATAAACAAAACCACCATAAAAATAAAAAAATATTAGAATGTCAATTAGTCAAACTTGAATGCCATGATATATATTATATATTAAAATTAACTACATTGTTGAATTTCTCCTTGTAGGTAAGCATCAAGTAACATCAGGGAAGATTGTCAAATTGGATGACAATATTATGGATGAAGACTTGTAGGCAAACTTGGAAACTTGGACTTGGAGAGTACCTAGAAAATCGAATGAATTCAAGGGGAGTTTGAGGGAAATCCCCTAACGAGGTCGAGAGGCAACACCCCTCATGGGGGTCTGGGGCAGTGCCCCCAACAGGGTCGAGGGGCAATGCCCCTCTTGGGGGTCTGGGGGCAATGCCCCTAGTGGGGTCGAGGGGTTTGGGGGTCAGGGCAAGGTCGAGGGGCGGAGCCCCCACACCAAGCCCAAATTAAGACCTCCAAGACCACACAAACCTTCATGGTGTACATCATTTTGTTAAATGAGTATGTTTTCGCCTATTTAATGTGTTAGGAGGCCAATATTAGGGTTGGGAGGAATATTTAAGTCTTTAAAAGTCAAAGAACAATCAAAAAAATAATTAAAAATTGCAAACAAAAACACTAAACCGTGGCCTGGTCATGAAACACCCCGGGTTTTGTCTGGGTTCGATCTTGGTGCGGCCAGGTTCAAACCCACAGGCTGTGGGCTGGACCCTCTCTGGACCAGTATTAAACCAGATGCGTTTCAAACCCAGACTAGGAGCCAGAACAAGCCGAACTAGTAACATAGCTTTGGAGCATGGAACAACAATTCATTTAACTTGAGGACGAAACCTCTCATGGAAAATTGTAGGACGGAAAACCTTAATTTCTCCTGTCAAATTGGTGAACGAAAAAACCCTAACTTAAAAGTTTAGAAACACTTTAAGACATTTGCACAAGTAAGATAGTTGCAAATTGGAAGAAAGATTACAGCAGAGAATAAGTTTTATAGTTTCAAAATTAATTTATAAGCTTTAAATTTGAAGTACAAATAATCAGAATTATAATTTTTAGGATAAATTAATATTTGTAATCAACTATGCAATTATTATTGTGAGTTAGGGCAATTTATTTAGGGAAAAAAGGAAATTTTAAAAGGGACATT
Source organism: Sequoia sempervirens (assembly GCA_007258455.2). NCBI lineage: Eukaryota > Viridiplantae > Streptophyta > Pinopsida > Cupressales > Cupressaceae > Sequoia > Sequoia sempervirens. Next base: position 7,066 of record VDFB02117865.1, on the reverse strand, counting down.
ACACTTTTTATGGCCATATACTAGTTGATGTTTCTATGTTTTGCCTAGGTTTCCTTGTTAGCTTCCATGTTTCTTCCAACTCTTACGGTTGTGCGTGTTTGTGGATAAGGTGGTTTTGTGTGTTTCTTTTGTCTACACCAAGGATTTATGGTTCAATGTCGAGCTCTCAAGGCTCAAGATCCTTTCCTTAAGGGAAAAGTATTGAATCTTCACTTGACTGTAGTTTTTAACTACTTGGACACAACTTTTTGGGTTAGATCAAATGTGTCCTCAAAGCATTAGGCTTGGCAAAATCTATTGTGGATCAGTCAAAAGCCTCCATTTGCGATTATTTTGTTGCAAAGCTTTCTATTTGAGTTCCTTCTGAAGAGTTATGATATTGGATTCTTAGGTTATTTTTGTTGAACTTCTTTAGAAATCCTAAGATAAAGGTTGGTGTTTCTATGATAGGCTCTGGTAAAACAAAAGGTTTGCAAGTGTTGGCAGTTGTTTAGGAGTTGCAACATGTCAAGTCCTATAGTGAAGATCTACAAATGGTGGTTGAAAACTTTATGGTCACCCATTCTAAGGGCTGCTTAGAAGTTTCCAACTCATTTAATCTACCTTTGTGAGATGAGACCAAAGTCTTCCCCGAGGTCAAATTCCCTAGCTTGGACCCTTCTAGTGGAGGTGGCCTCTCAATCCATTGGTTGGATCCTAGCTCGCAAGTGGCAATTATGGATGTAGAGAGATAGGCTGCCACTCCTTCTATTGGTGTTGGTAGCTAGGGGGTCTACAAGGGTTTTTCCTCATTTGTGAGGACTACTTATGTTTTTGCTATGTAGGAATTGATTGGAAATATGGGGATTTTAGATGTTTGTATTTTGTATTCCAATTATTGTTTATATCCACCATCATTTTGGTTGTATCTATTGTTCATACTTCCTAGGTGGAGGGCCCTATATATCCCCCATTAAATTATCAAAAAAGAAAGACATTCACTCCTTGCTCAAAGTAGAGAACAAAAACAATTAGTACAACACAAGAATTGAATCTGATTTAATACAAACACAAGATACAAAGAGTTCAATATCAAAGCCTTGTATACAAAGCTAAAAATACTAAAATCAATAAAATTGCAATACAAAGCCTGCAATTATCATTAAAATATATTCAACACACAAAATCACATAAATCAGATTGACCAGCAATTTTAGAAACAAGTCGGGAAAAAATTATTATTGGTTTCAATCTAAAGCATAAGGCACTTATTGATAGGCCTTGTTCCATGGGCATGTGCCCGGTCGCCACCTCCCTGCCTCCCCCACCCAAAAAAAAAAAGTCCCTGCATTTCTAGGACAGGGACATTTTTGGGACATGGGGACTTCAGGGAAATCCCCACCCATCATCCCACCACCTTTGCCGCCAACCCAAGGATGTTTCCAAGACATCCCCCTCAAAGAGGGAACTCCCAAGTGTCTCCCAACCATCCTCAAGACTTCCAAGCATCCCTCGTGGCAAGAAAATGAAAAAAGTCAATATTTTTTAAACAATCAAAAAGTGTTTTTGACTTACTTGCCACAAACCCTAAGCCTAATGGTCTATGGGCTCCACCCAAACCCAAAGCACTCACCAAAAACTTATAAATAGGCATCTAAGGTTCATTCAAAATCACTCATAAGTTTCAAAAATAGTAAGCACTTGGAGTGAAAAAAACAAAGTGATAAAATTGTGAAAATAGCATGTGCCATGAAGGATTGTGTGGTTTTGAAGGCCTTAATTTGTGCTGCCCCCAAACCCATTTACGGGAGCTGCCCCTCAACCTTGCTAGGGCCTCCACCCACCACCATCCCACTACCATGCCCCCACCATCTGCAAATCGAGGAGCTTGGTCCCCCACCTTCCCCCCATCTCAAGACTCCATGGAACATAGTTTATGAGTTTTTACAAAGATGTGCATGCTCATGCAATGTAATATATTCAAGATAAATACAAAAAATAAATTAAGTAAAGCATTTGTCCAAAATAGGTTGATTGAAAATCAAGCAATCTCTAAAAATTAAAATGCTTGAAATTGTTAGGATAAGTGTTGCCCACCTTGCATAACTAATAATTAGTATCAGTGATTAAATGTAGCCATTTTCGAACGAACGTCATACATGAGATAAAGACAATTTTAGACTATTTTGTGATTTTGTATGGCACGGACTTTGCACATCATGTTGGAGTTACAACAAGACAAAAGACCCCTAAAAAATAGAAGATGGAAAATCACAAATTGGGCACCATCCTCTAGGTGGACCAGTTTGAGCTCTAGGAGGTGAAAAGTCACTAGGAGAAGATGAAGAGTCACAAAGGCACATGAAGGGTCACAAAGGGGGTGCCTTGGGTGTTGTGGACACATGGTTTTGGGTTCTAGGTTTTAGAAAATTTTGGTGCCTTTATGTATCACTCAGTTCTATAAATAATAGGCTTGGGGTAGTGATTTCATATAGTTTGTCTTTGGAGTAAGGAGGTGCTGTCAGAAATCTGTTGGATTTGGAGCATAATGTAAGAACACCCAAATCAGCATTCTCATTGTATTGTAATCCTATTTAACTTATAATGTAATAAGTGGCACTGATTTGATTTGAATTTTTTTCTGAAAGAGTTTTCCCAGGGTGAATTGGTTGTTATGTATACTCTATGTATGCTTGTTTTATTTCCATTGTTGCTGATTTCCATATATGTCAGATTTGTGGTGATTATGAGTCTGATATGAAACAGCAAATTAACTTCTAAAGCAGATTATCAATGGCATTGGCATGGAAAACCTCCAGACTACAATCAAGCCAACACACCATATATTTATATCCATTTACCTCAAGACTCAGAAATTGGGCTCAATTAGTATTAAAAATAACCAAACAGAATCAATAACTAGTCCCTAGAACTAATTACATTCAAAATACAAAACACAAAATTCACTATGCGTGTATAACAGCAGTCTATTAATAATGAACACCTGAAAACCAAAAAACAGATAGAGAAAGAATAGCTTATTCACAATAATTCTTATTGTCGATGAAGAAAAGCCCTGAATACAAATTACAGTGAAGAAAAACAAAAACAAAAAGAAGAGATATGCACCACTCACCAAAAATCCAGACTTGTCTGGAAAGGCTGCAACACATCTCGTTTGATATTTAAGAGGTGACATCATCCTCTTAAACTCAGTCTGCAACCCAGGTTCATGCCCCAAGTGTTAGTAGTCTGTCCCATGATACTTGGGTTATGGATGGCATGATAGTGTATTAGATTTTATTAGCTTTGTGAGCAAGGGACACAACAAAATTACAGCTCTTGTAAATTAAAAACAAGGTCAATAATAACTACCTGTGGATTCTGCAGATTAAAGATTATCAAATTTCGGTCTGCAGTCCCAACAACCATAAGAGGATGCCGAACACTCAACGCATAACATCGTTCAGGAAGTTGATGGACAAATGCTGGATTTTGCTGTCGAGTATCCCAATACCTAAATAAAGTACATAACAATTAGGAAATGCTAATAAAAATGTCAAGACAATCTATGATCGCATCCAAAAAGACCATTGCCCAAACTTCTTTCACAATTACTACAGCACAACTCTTTATCTACTAGCACTGCTTTGTACATGCTATTAAGGACAATTTAACGCTGCAAACCAATCATCATACTATTATTTGGTAAGTACAGAACCCAACTAATTTGGTCTTACAAACTATCCAAGAGTTACCTTGAGATTGAAAAAAAACACTTTTTTTAAAACAAAGGAAAACACTCCCAGATATAGCAATCATAGTTGAAAAACTCGCCAAATTGAAAAACTCACCAAGCCCAAAAAATACAACTCGGCAAAAACTCCGCAAAAACTCGGCAAAAAACTCGGCAACTTAAAAAAAATGCTTAAATTTCATTAAAAATGCATTTTTTTTGCAAAATTATAATATCCCTTGCTACTTCTGATCTAAATTTTGGCTCTTAAGGAATATCGTAAGGGTTACCAAAATGCAAAACAAAGATCTTGGTTACTATGACCTTCTAACACTTTAGGATTTTTCACCTAAAGGAGAGGGTTTGGACCAAAATGTCAATGTTTACACTTCTTAAACCACTGTAGAAATTCCTTACAAAATCTAGCCTAAGTTTACTTCAAGGAATATTGTCAAACACTTCTCCTACAACCCCTTAACTTGCTGTTTATGTATATTTCAGTTTGCTTGCTTGCTTGAAATGTTGTCAAATGTAATCTAAAAGCTTGCAAATAGATATTACAATGTCTATTCAATGAACTAGATGCAAATGCAATTCTCCTTTGGCTTTCCAAATACATATATAAATGATTTCTACATGTAATATGTGCATCTACAGCCAATTGACATTTTAACAAACTATTGGCATACAAACTAATATGCTAGAAATGGATGCTTTCAAATTGTCATTACATCAAACATATTACACACAACTTATATCTCCTTTATTGAAATGTGCTTTCCAATACAATGCTAATGATAATAGCCAAGACTCTTGGCATTACAACTTTATGCAACTCCTACAATTTCTGAGTACAAATGGCAGCCACTAACACTAATCATACATGACTGAAAAAGGATGCAAACAATATAAAGAACCTGGAATGGAAGTTCCTAAAGATGGTGATGAAGTAGCAACCAATAGAAATCCAAAATGTGCTTCCCTCTAGCCAAATCAATGCTCCTAATCAGGCCACCCCTGTTCTGAAGTAAATGCAGATATAAAATAATATACAGCCTCTAAGACCCTTCTTAAGCATCAAACATCCTTGTCTTGAAGCCAAAAGTGGAGCGCCCCTACTTGAGAGAGAAATGGATGCACCTTGTGGCCTCCATGAGTGAAATCGTGGCATCTATGTATGCTGATATAAGTCTGAAAATTATAACAGACTGCTGCTACCACCAAATGCCCTTGAAATATATATCTATCGATGCAATAAGCAAGCTAAATCTAATATGCAAGATGTTCTCCAAAATCACCTATGATAGACTTCGAAATTTTGGCCAAGGGCCACTAAAATTTTGCCTCTGAAGCACAATAGGAAGACTGAAGTATCTTCCTCTCAGCTGCAACCCTTCGGAGGAATATTTCACCGCCTTAGTTATGCTAATCAATGGGAGTTATCATTCCCAATGACCAATAGAATATTCTACGGAAACCTTAGGCTTCTCCACAACATAACAAGTCAAGTATCACATATCCTGGACCATCAAAAATGAGCCCTTAATATCCTTTTATACTTTTCCTAGAGATCTCACACACTTTTCTTACCAATGTGGGATAAAAGATATATTTTCCTCTCCACATACTTTAATTTTTATTTTATTTAATATTTTATAATTGCACTTATAAAAATATAATTTATAAAGTGCCATCATAATATCATATCATCTGGAAAACACAATATGTTTTCCAACACATTATGTTTTCAACATTCAATATACAATTGGAAACCTCCGTATAACCCCTGAATCCATGAAAAAAGCCATCCAACTGGGTAGCAGCCACAAAGACCCTCTAATCAAGCTCCTTAGCCTACGAGAGTCAAGAATAGGCTAAACCCTCTGCAAACTGATGCTCATGAAAATGGGGACATTACAAAAATTCAATGATAAGATGCATCCAATGAGTCAATAAATGAGTACATAAAAGAAACAAGTTGAGTCTAGTTGTATTTGATTGATTTGAAAGCAAATTGGGTACAAAATGGCATCCTCATGTGCAATGCGCTGATACTAATAGTCTGAAACAAAATGAAAATAGCAAATTGTTTTTGTAAAACTGAAAGTAAATACTACATTAATATATTTTACAAATTTACATCTTCCTCTTCCCATGTCTAGTGAAAACTAGGGGGAGGTAGAATTTGATGATATTATAGATGAAGACTTTTTGGAAACTTGGACTTGGAGAGTACCTAGAAAATGAAATGAAATGAAATAAAAAGGCCTTTTTTGCAGCCGCAGTAGACCATTTTTTTTTTGGACAAGCGAGTTTTTTTTGTGGACTCATTGAGTTTTTCTCCTTTATTTGACGAGCAATTTTGGAGAGTGAATGCAGGAAAAAACCCACCGTAAAAAAAACAAAACCGAGTTTTTTAAAACTCACCGATTACTTAGAGAGTTTTTCAACTATGATGCCAATAATTTTGAAATTTGAATTCTGACGTACTTTACAGTCACAATGTTAATTCAGATTTCGATGCTTAGCCCAAAAGCTGATCATAACTTGAGTGATTATTTGGGTGCCCATTGTCAGAATAATTATTTTGCAAAACAAACACTTCCATCAAACATAGTCTTTTACAAATTTTGTGCATTTTGGTATAACTTGTAACTATACCTTCTATGCTTCCAAGAAAGCTAATACCTAATAAAAAATATAGCAGTTATTCAGACAATAAATGATGTTTATCAATGAAGCAAAGCAAGCATTGATTAGAAATTATAAACCTCCCATGGCTAAAACATAAATGCCACAGCACCCAAGAAAATTATAAATGTGGAGCATGATTAGCATCCTTATTCCATAGAATTTTTTTTATCCTGAAAAAGAAAGGAATTATATCAACAATTACAAATGCCTCAATTAAGATCAATAGGACTCAAAAGTACATCCAGTTATAATAGAGAGAAAAAATGATGCAGGAGCATCCGGGTACAGGGGTGATCCTGTGTCGAGCAAAAATATTTCATTTTGAGTTCAGTTTTTGTTGTAGTGTTTGCTCTTGGATTGCAAATCAACTTGGTCTAGATGATTTATTTTCCATGAATTGAATGTCAACGTCACTTTGACAAAGCTTATGGGTTTCCGATAGTGCAAAGAAGAAATTCAAACAATTTTTATATTTATTCTTCAAATGCAAAAAGGTCACATTATTAAAGAATGATGAGAAGAATAGTCGACCGTTGGCAGCAAAAGATTGAGTATATGAAGGAAAAATAGATAAAAATGAATGCAGACAAAAGGCTAACTGAAATAGTTAAAAAAGCAATTAAAAATGCAATGATAAGCATATTGGAGGGGACATGA
>VDFB02117864.1:0-16837 GCA_007258455.2 Sequoia sempervirens | reverse complement strand
GTTTAGGATTGCAATTAAATGGCATACTATTCCCAACATTCTCCCACTTGACATTATACATTGCAATTATTCTAAACAAGGAATCATCATTATAAATCAAGTGCAGGACTCAAGAACAATGGCCTTCCTGCACCAAGAGAAATTATCTACAACATTGATCAAAGTGTCAACTTTCTCAATCAATACCTTTCCTAGGTCTCTCGTGACCAAACTATCATGGTGAACTCATGCACAACATAACAAACTCCAAGTTTGCAAACAATTCCCTGTATATCCACCCACATCCTACAAAAATAAAAAACTTCAAATTAATAACACACACATAGACATGCTATAAAAAAAAATCTCTAAACTAACTCACTGTAGTAATGTGTAACTAGTCCAAGAGAGGTGCCCCTCTCATACATAACGCATATACCTTCTAGAACTCCCACTACATAGGTATTGTCAAATATGAAAAGAAGATCACAACATTAACAATTCCTCCTATAACACTTCACATAGAGGATGTGGCTAACTCCTCTATCATAGTGTCAAAGAAGCATACAATCATATGCAAAATACATCTCTCATTACACAAGAACCTTCAAGAAGAAGATAATATTACCACAAAGAGAGAACCTACAAATCAAACCATGTTCTTATATCACACTAACATGTGCCAAACTATGTAAAGTAAGATCTCCTTCAACACTCCCAAACTGAAAGAATATCAACATCTAACCATTCAACTTATAATGAAACAGGGTAGAACTTAGATGTAAACCTCTCACATAAAGTATATCAAACTTAGCCAAACATTCCCACAACAAAAGGGAATATGCCCAAAGCCACTAACTATCTGGAATATACCTCTCTACCCAAATCCTAAGAACTAAATCATGTTTATGATTGCAAGGAGAACAATGGAAATACATAAAATAATGCATCTACTTCTCAACAATCCCTCATAACTCAATTTTCAAGAGTAATGCATAAGAGAAGATAAGATACGTATAAATAATGCATCTAATAATCAGGCAAGAAAAACCTATTAGATCATTTACCTACCGAGTATACCAAGAGTGGGATACAATATTGTCTTGTGCATATAACACCAAGCAATATAGAATTTCAATAAATAAAACCTTATCATTAGGTCTATGATGAACTCACATCTATTTCCAGGTGTAGGCTCCTTAATCTTTACTATTGAAAAACTTTTATAAAAATTAACAATTCCAACACATATCTATTAACATAAGAAATATCTGGCCTAACCCAAGTCTCTCTAGTATCCATGGGCACTCACCAACCAATCCATTCCAACTTCAAATGCAACCTACATAGTCATGAAGCTCCAAGCAAATGATTAGTACTCAAAAACAAAAAAGAACTACATCCTCTCTAAAGGAAGAGCAATAACACCTTTACCAAAGACTCGAAGGGTCCTCCATGAAACAAGATGTTAAAACCTCTTCAAATCACATCAAGATAACCATAAAGTTCCCACTAAGCCATGATACTGAGCTATACATGGCAATAAGTTAAACATTAAACCATCACTGTCAAAATCTCCCACTGAAACATGTAACCAAGCTATCTATGACATCATGATAACCATCTCCTAAATGAAGATCATCCATGGCCTTAACACCATGACCTCTCCAAAACCATGGACCAATACAACTAGCACAAAACCATGTGCTAAAGACCACTAAAGGTTAATCCACTAACTCCAACCCAAGAACTAGTTTAACCCAACTTCACCTCCCTTACCACCTAGGAGAACTCCTCTCTTACTAGGCCTTTCCTTCCAGGGATTGAGAAAGCCATACTAGGTCTTACAACCATCAACCCAAATACATTGTAACATAATTCTTTTGCAAATATGTAATAACACAATAGTAAAAGCTTCCACTATAGCCAAAGACCTTCAAAATTTTAAGAGAAAGGTGTCCCAAACTCAACCCAACTGTTAGCTCTAATACCAAATGTTGAAAAATGGAGGTGAAATTTAGCATAAAATTTGTAAACCTATGTGACTGTAGATTTAATTAAGTGTTCTTTTTCACACTTATTTGTGTATAATTAATCTATTTAGATCAATTTTACCAATTGTAGAAAGAGGAAGAAGATTTTAGAAGAATGAGACAAGAAGATACAAGTGACACAACATATATATGGAGAAACCCTTTCAGGAAAAAACTCCACTAGAATCAATAGCTCTTGTATTATTTAACCTTATAACAAGATTACAGAAATACTATATCAATCCTTGATTGATATGCTTCCTTCCTTCAACAATCCTTATTCACAACCTACACAAAACTATCATACACTTTCTATATCACAAGCTATCCATTCATTCCATGTGACCAAGCATGAATCCACACATCTCATGCCATGCTTCAAATCCTCATGAATGCACAAGCTCAACCTGCTAAACTGCTCCAAAATCTGATGCAATTGCTACAATAAAATAGTCAATTCATGAGAATGTAAACTCATAAGAGTTATCAAATACAAGAGAATAAATATCCTCACAAAAAACCATGCCTAGATTGTGCAAGTAGAGTTCCACACTATAACATGAAGTCAAAACCAAAGTCTCCTCAATTTGTGTGCCCCAAATTGAACACTTAACTAGTTGTTTGTCAAGAAAATATCTTACAAGCATCACCTCAAAGTTGGCACCCATGAATGGGCCCACTTAATTGAGCCTTGTAAATATCTTCTCATGCAAAAGGTGTTAACTCAAAGATGCCAATTGGGCACTCAAGCTGGGTCCAAGTCAATATTAGTTAACTGAAACATATCTCTCCATCAATTCATGCAAAAATTATGCATGACTGATTGTCCCCATGTAACTATATGTATCTACCTATTATGTGTCATGCAACTGAAGTCAACTATCATTCAACTCAAACTAACTACATGCAACTGAAGATAACTGAACCATAACTAAACTAAACTACACTAAACTGATACTAAACTAAACTAAACTGAATTGAACTAAACTCCACTCATGTAGATATCAATCCCTAACTTGTAGTATCTCTACCTACATTACCAAAGTGTTATCAATACTCCAAACAATTAACTTAAGCAAGGTGGGTTCCACCTTCCATGTGGGTGATCCATCTTCTCCTATTTTGTACGAGCTCTTCTTGGGCATCTCCACATGTTCCTATCATTTAGGAATAATTATAAATGTCAATTTACATGTTCATTTCATTCTAATTTAATCTCTTTCTAATCGTAGTGTTGGGGAACACTTTCCAAGGACTTAGGAGATAGATGAAATATGTTTAGGATTGCGATTAAATGGCATCCTCTTCCCAACAATTCCTTGTCTTACACTTGAATTCCTTCATAAATCTATTTGGAATGTTAGAAATAAATGCATCATCAATAAAATATAACATGAGGAAAATAATTTGGACTCTATGGAAGAATATAGAATCCCTAGAAATAATCATTTTTTTAAATTCATCTATCACCATCCTTTGAGATGCCTCTTTATGTGACCCCTCATTCCCATAGTACCAAAATAAAAAGAGTCTCCTTTTAGATTGAACTATCTCCAACACAAGCATTTCATCAACCATAGGATTTATGAATTCTTCCAAGTCATAATTAATAGAAAATTTATCATCATACCTTGTGAATCTATCTTTTCTAGTGTTGAAAAATGTCGTCGATGACAATTTCATACTTGTTTAGGTCCTCCTTTTAAAATTAAGCTTAATAATTCCTAGACTTAGTGTTGTAATGTGTCTGACACACTCACATTATGTCTTAGTCCCTTGTAAATTAATGTGCTTAATTTGTACCTTGCTAAGGTGTTGTAAAGTGTTGTAACACACTTTCATAGTTTTGTAAGGATTTATTAATTAATTGAACACAATAAATCTATTTTTAACCTTAATCCTACCTTATTTGGAGTGTTGTAAAGTGTTGTAACACACTTCATCAATTTTCTTGGGTTGTCATTAATAATTGGACCTCTTTATGCTTTAATTGGCCTTAGTTTTCATCCAAAAGCCTCAATGCATCTTTTCGAGGATGATCCTAACACAAATCAATATCCAATTATAATTTAGGTGTTTTCAACTTGTTTGGCCCAAATTTAGTGATCCGGGACTCATTTTCCACCTTGGATGAATGAATCCCACCTAGGTTTTTGTGTCCCAAACATAGTTTCACACCTTTCTAAGAATTTTTAAATTTGGTCCCATAAATTGCCTAATAGGACTCATTCACCACCTTGGGTGAATGAGTCATGTGTGGCCCAAAATCAAAATCAATTCAAATTTTTGGTGGGATTTTATCCTCCTAGATCTTATGCTAGCTTGTAGTATTGTAATTTTAGGAATTCTTGCATAATTAAGTATAAATGCAAGGTTCTTTCACTCATTTTCACCCCAAGCACTCAAGTATTCATGCATTATAGCAAATTTGTGATCAAGGAAGCATTCAAGAGTTTACAAGCATCTACAAGAGCATTCAATATTCTTCAAGAGTATATTATCAAGAATTCTAGAGCATTATTTGAGCATAAAGCATCATGTCAAAGATTTCATGCATCATGTTTGTTTTTGTGCTAACAATTATGATCTAGGGTTTCATGATTCAAGCTAGCATTTCATTGAAGATCTATCTAATCCATATCTGATGTTAGGATCTAGGACTATTGCATGTGAATAATAACTTTTACAAAGATTAAAAAAAGGGTCTTTAAAATGTAAAAATATAATTGAAATGCTTAAACAAACATAATATTAATTAAGTGATGAACATAATAAAAGAGAGATAGAAGAGAGAAGAAAAAACACAAGTTGATAATGAAGTTTTCCAAGATGGCTACATCTCTAGGTTCCTCTCCAAAAGAGTGACTGATCCTTGATTATGCTTCAAAAAATGGTTACAAGGATTTTCAACTATTACAAGTCTCCTCTTATTTTGCAAGAGTTAAGAATTCCTCTCCTTCAAGTGTGGTATAATAACACTTCTCCTAAGCATCTATAGAGTTGAACATAAAAACTCTCTAAGAAAATTTTCTCACAAAATTCACCACTTGGTTACCTAAAGTCATAAACTCCCCCCTTTTTATACATGAAATTTTACCAATATGGTTACTAACCATATGATTTACAAAAATATGGCATATCTCCCTTTACAAGTAAAAATATTACATAATCTCCCTATTTACAAAATAAAAAACACTATTATCCATTTAATAATCTTCAAAAAACCCCTTATTTGTTTTTAAATATCTTCTAAATATTTTTAAAAATATTATTCTAAGCCATTTTGAATCTTTTATTTGAGCTAATACAATTCATCAATTAGTCAAAGATTATATTTGTTTTAAGCTTGAGGAGATAAATCTTTCAAATTTGGGGTAATCAGTTTAATAGTCTTCTATATAAGGAAATTGGTCCCCAAATATTGCTTGAAGCCACTCATGGCTCAATGGTGGAGAATGAGTTTTGGGGTGGGGTAGTCGATGGTTCAACCCCCACCTCTCTATTTCTAAACACCAATTTTCAAATATTCAACAACAAGAAAAACCACTAACTAATTATAGTAAAAGTGTGAACTACTGCAAATTGGTAGGCACAAATGTTGGCAACTAGGAGGTCACGGAATTGAACCCCACTAATTTTTTTAATAAACCATTCAACCAACCTAGAACCCTAGATGCGAGAGAGAGATGTGCCATGTGGTGCCTTGTGATTGGGCCATGTGACACCTAATGATTCATTTAAACATGACATATTCAAGGCCACTCCAACACCCAAATAGTGACACATCTCAACACAACTATGTTGGCACCTATACTCATCGTATGTCATGTTTCAACCCCCCATTCATCCATGTCATTTGACCATACAACATCATGTTGACATCATCATTGTGTAATCAAGTAATCATGGTCAACCTTCAACTTTTAATGGCCATATGTACACCGTACAAGCTCTGTTTCTGATGAAAAGAGTTGTGTTGGGATCATAGCGATGAGTTCTTCATTTTGATGCTGATTTTGATGAATTCCAAAATGATCATTTTTTTCCTTTTCGACCAGCCCCTAGTACCCTATTTGACCCAACTTTGATTGAGCATAACTTGAACGTAAGCTCCTTTTGACTTTTTTCAAGTTGTGTTGGGTTCATTTTTCTAAGCACTTCAACATGGCAACAATTTTGGAGTAAATCGAAAACTTCAAAATTTTACAAGTATCTACCTGGATCATATCCAAGCAAGAGTCAAAATCCACATCTATTAGAGCCATATCATATAAGTTTGTAGAACATCATTGCTAGCGTTTGGTGAGTTGTAAAATCATATCTTGTTCATTCATCTTTCTCCATTATTATTTCATTTCATTTCAAGGTTTGATTACCAAAATGGGGTTTGACTAAGGAAAACACCCATCCACTAACAAAACAACAATTTTCCTGAAAAGGAAATAAAAGGGAGCAATGGAAAAGTGCCTAATAAAGAGAAATATTTAGCTGAAGAGACACAATAAATAAACTGAAGTAGCCAAACCAAGCACCACCAAAGCAAAATGTGAGACAATAAGTATCTGTTAAGGGAAAAAGAAAGAAAACCACAATATTATGAATGGCGCAAAATGCCTGCTAAATGACAAGAGAGAGAGCTTCAACCTTAGCTTGCTTGCTTAACTTGAAGAATGAGAGGAGAGGCACCTCAATAAGTGATGGCAAAGAAGGAGTTAGAATGTAATCTCCCAACTCAATGAATGCCAAATTTCATTCATCTACATGTGTGTGCAAAGTGTCACCTCTTAAGGAGGGGGTTACAAATATTCCTTAATAAAGGAATTAAAAAATAAGTCATCCTCACACATGTGTGAGATGACAAAAGACAAAAGACTTGTAGGGATTCCTTTGGAATATTCCTACAAGTTAATAAATAATTACAATTAAAGAATAACCTTTACCAAGTAAAGATTAATCTTCTAACATCCCCCCTTAAGCTTTACTTGGGGAGGTTACATCAAACCCTTCAACGGGTTGTAATCCAAGATTTTACAATGAAAGAGAAATTTATCTTTACAAAGAGCTTTGTTGAGAATATCTGCAACTTGATCTTCACCTTTACAATACAAAAGAGAAATTTGCTTGTCTTCAATTTGCTCTGTAATGAAGTGATGTTGAAGAGAAATGTGTTTGTTCCTTTATATTCAGCTTCTGTAGAACAAAGAGAAGTAGATTGTTGTTTCTTACTATTCCATGAGATTGCACCTGATCCAACAAAGAAACAATAAACACAAGTGGATCTCCCATCATTGGGATCACCTTAGTATAACCTTTTAAAGAAAAATCACAATTTGTATCATAAAAGAGACCAAGATTAAGAGTTCCTTTAACATATCTTAAAATTATTTTTGCAACTTTACAATGAGTTTGTTGTGGTTTAGACATAAATCTAGAAACCAATCAAACACTTTAGGTTGTTTTTTTTCTTTCAAATTTTCATACCCAAAATAATGTTATAGGTCCAAATCACTCATTTGAAATTGTTGATTGAGTAGGCTTAACATCACTAATAAAAAAAAATTAGGACTAGAAGTGATAATTAAATCATTAAAATAATAATCACAATATCATTTCCACTATGCTTAATATATAAATTTGGACCATGTTTACTTCTAATGAAACCATGAGATAGAAAGAAAGCATAGCCCAAATTATAAAATGTCAATATATCTAGACATAGCAATAATAGTTCTAGGTTTCCTCTCACTACATCATTTGTTGTAATGTAAAGGGAAATTGTGTCAAGATTAATAATAAAGGACTTTGAAAATTAGTCCTAAAGATGGTTTAAAAAAAAAACCATAGTGCCTTAGTAAAAAAAAATCAATATCAATAGTCCTAATAATGGTATAAAAACCATATTGCCTTCAATAAAATAATGAAACATAAAAGTTTCAAGAACTTGATCCCCATCAATTAAGAAAATAGATCTAAGTTCAACATAAATAAGTAAGTGCATACCATCAAAGTGGATGGAAATATTTTCCATGGGTCCCAAAAAAAAACTCCAATGAGACTTGATAAAATATATGATTCATTATAGATAGGGCTCCCTATGCAACATTACTGCAAATGTGACTAGCACAAAAATTATATGTAAAGGCTCCATTGAGACTTGATAAAGTGATTAACTTGCAAAACATATATAGATGGAATAAATCCATCAAGAAGGCAAATACTCCAATGAGCTTTTAATTTTCAAAAAATATATAGATGAAATAAATCCATCAAAAAGACAAATTGACCAATAATGCACAATATCAAATTAATGAGACACAATAAAATATCAAATTCCCTTTTTCAAAACAACATAATTGTAGTTGAGAAGGAAACACTAGGTTTGTTTTAAATATTGTAATAGATCAAGACTTAGGTAGAGAGAATGATAATTTCTCAAGCCACAAATCAATCCACCTTAAGTTATAAATAATAATAATAATATATATTAAAAAAAATTGTGATGGAATAATGGGAAATGCATGCTATGAAGAGAATAATTATTAAGTATAAATAAGTCATTTAAGATGATATTCATGCATTCATGACTACATGAATATCCTCTTTTCATATTCCAAATATAATTGAGTAAAAACAAGTACACTATTATTGGGTTGATCAAGTCCAATAATAAAGTACTTGTGAAGTTATTTAAAAAATAAACTTTTTATGTGAAGTAACATGTTGAGATGCACCGAATCATTAACCCATTCAAAAGGTTTAGAAACATTAAAACTACATGTAAAAGCACGTCTAGATTGATTACCATTGTTATGAAACTGTTGATTATTTTGATTCATAGGATTTTTCTCATTTTTCTTTTTAAAACAAGTATTTTGCCAATGACCATCCTTATTGCAATAAGTGCAATGTGGTCTCTTAGAAGAGTTAAACTCTCTAGGATCATTGCCATTATTATAATGAGGTTTAAAATTTTGCTTATGATTAGATAAGAAAGCATGTTCATTAGACTTAAGAGTACCAAACTGAATTAACTTAGCCTCTTCTTGTCTTAATAAATCATGAAAAATATCATAAGTTAATTGAGTAGCTAAAGAAGGAATAGCCAATTGAGCATGAATATTAGTAATGAATTGCTGAAATTGTCTAGGAAGACACTTTTTAAGAATAAGATGAATTAATCTAAGATTATCTAATTTAACTCCTAAACCATCCAATTGACTATTTAAAGCATCAAATTTCAATAAAAATTCATCCATAGATTTAAAATCAGAATACCTCAAATCTTCAAGTTGATCTTGAATTTGAATTTTTCTTGATTCATTTGTACTATCATAAATTGTTTTGAGTTTGTCCCATGCTTCATAGGCAGTTGTGCATGTCCCAATATGAACATAAAGTTCGGGTGACATGGAGATACCTATGAGGCCAAGGGCTTCTTCATTTTTGAGATTCCATTTTTCGATTTCATCTTTGGATGCAGATGAACCTGGTTTAGATTTAGGATCTGTAGCTACATCTAAAAGATGTTTAAACCGAAAAATAAAGCATATATGAGTTTTCCAAGAATGATAGAAGAATTTAATTTAATTTCAGGAATTAAAGTTGACATGATTGCCAAAAATAAAAAATCACAACTTTATGAGAAAAATAATAAGTATTGTAAATATTTGCTTACAAAAAAAATACCACTTTTGATTAAAAACAATCTCCTTTTAGTTAGAGAAAAAATAAATATCTTATATTTGTAAAATAATCAATCTAAAAAGATATATAATTAAATAATATCAATATAAATTGGATTTAAAAAAAATAAAATTAATTGATTTAAATATAAAATTAAATTAAGAATATAAATTATGAAAAATTACTAAAGTTATATAATATTAATTTAAAACTAATAAATAAAACTACATTAAAGTTTTAAAGTTATAAACTAATAAATATGAAATGAAAGATTTAAAAGATTAAACTTTTTTTAAAACCTTAAAAATAGGAAGATTCTTTAAAAAGAGGAAAAACACATTTTTCAGAAAAAGAAACTTTTACCTCCTACGTGGGAGGGAAAGATTTTTCATTTAAAATGAAACCTTTTTTTTTTAAACAAAAGAGATTTTACCTCTTTTCCCTCTGCTTTTTTGAAAGGAAATAGAAAAGAGGCAAGTAAGAGGTGAAGTGTGAGGAGAAGCAGCAGCTAGGGTTTTGAAAGACAAAGCAGGAGGCCATAGGGGATATTTTAGCAGCTTTTTCAAGGGTCGAGATTACAACAAAAAGCCATGGTTCAAGCAGTAGAGGGGCAAGGGCTGCAACAGTTTTTTATTTGAATTTATTATTTACTGTATGCATAAAAATTTGGGTTTTAGATATTTATTTATTATTTTTTTAAAAAAATTTGTAAGGTGTCAAGTTTGAAAAAGAAGGATTTATTTGATTTATTTGAAAAGATCTCTAAACTAGGGTTAGAGCTTAAAAATAATATTTTTTTTTTACAAAAATTCGAACATGCAAAGATGCAAATATGCAGAATATAGAGTTTTTTTTTTTTTTAGAGATTTGCAAAAGTAGATTGCCTTTAAAAAAAAAAAAAAAAAAAATTGAACTAGGTTAGATCCCTTTAAAAAAAAAATTATTTATAAAAATTCGATTGTTTTATTTAAATTTGAACATGCATTACTATAGTAACAACATTACTTAAATAAAAGATTTTTTTTTAAAAGACTGAACTATAATCCTTTATTTGAGGGTTTCTAAAAAATTGCAAAAAAAATAACATGCATGCAAATTATAATGGATTTTTTTTACAGATCTAATATACAAATTTGCAAATAAAAAAAAAGTAGATTAGCTTTTGTTTCCTAAAAATAATTTTTGAACTAGAGTTAGAGCCCCTAAAAAATTTTGATTTTTTACAAAAATTTGAACATGCAAAAAAAATGGATTTTTAAATTTTTATGCAAAAATAAATGAATAAAGCATGCAAGCAAAATATATTGGACAAATTTGAAATTTGAAAAACTTAGAAATATTTAGATAAGAAATCCTGCACAAGGGTTAGAAAAATATATCAAACAAAAAAACAAGATTAGACTTTTGGCTCTTCTCTTTTTCTCTTTGAATGCCTCCAATGGTGTGCTGAAAAATCTGGTAAACCTTCAACAATGTAGTTCACAAAATATTAGTAATACAAAGCTCTGATACCATGAAAGGAAATAGAAAAGAGCAGTGGAAAGTACTAATAAAGAGCAATTGTTTGAAGGAAAGAGATTACCAAATAAATTGAAGCAGCCAAACCAAGCACCACTCAGCAACAGGACACAAGGGATTGTTAAGGGGAAAAAGTAAGGAAAAACCCCACATTAAGTGAATGGAGGAAAAATGCCTAAAGAATAATAATACAAAGAGAGAGAAAGCTTCAACCTTAGCTTGTTTGTTTGAATCTTGAAGAATGAGAGGAGAGGCAATCAATAAATAGAGGTGAGAAGAAGGAGTTAGAATGTAACTCTCAACTCAATGAATGCCACCATTCATCTATGTGTGTGCAAAGTGTCACCTCTTAAGGAGGTGGTTACAAATATTCCTTAATAAAGGAATTAAAAATAAGCCATCCTCACACATGTGTGAGATGAAAAAAAGACAAAAGACTTGTAGGGATTCCTTTGGAATATTCCTACAAGGTAATAAATAATTACAATTAAAGAATAACCTTTACCAAGTAAAGATTAATCTTCTAACAGTTCCCCTCTTAATGTGTGATTTGTAGGTTTAGATTGAAGACATATATTAAAGTCGGATAAATTTGTAAAAGTGCTTTAAAGTTATCAAAGTTGTTATCAAACATTGAGAAAAATTGGAGAACACCTACAAGTTCATCTACAAATATTTAGATCCAAAACCTAAAGAGAAAGATTGAGTAGATTGGAAGACCAAATTCAAAACCTAAAGTTTTAGAAAACTCTAACTAGATTGTTTTACCACTTCTAGTGAACATGTCCCAGTTTAGGTCAAAATTCAGGTTTTTGCAAATTTTGATACCCATTTGCTAGAATCTTGTTTCTACAAAGAAAACCAAATCTGGGACTGATTCTCCCAACTTGGTGAATGAGTCCCACTCAACATTAAATCATAATTTTAGCATTTTAGACTCCTCCTTTTAGTCATCTTTAGATTCCTAAGTGCACACATTCCATATTGTAGCTTTCTATTTTGTTTCATTTGCATTTTTAGGTCATTTAGTGAAAGATTGCATTGAATTAGAGTTAACCATTTTGAGTTGAATTACATTTATTTTTCCAAGTCTTAACTTGGTGGTGAACCCCTTATTAGTTTACGTTTAGCCCCTACGACAACCCTAATGTAAAATCTCTTTCTCCCTTACATTAAGATCTCTAGGATTCATTCTTGAATGAGAGAGAGTGAAGATTGTCATTATAGTTCCGAAACCCTAGGATAGCAAAAAAAATTTACACCTTTCACTTTCAAAATTTTGAGATTTATTTCATTAAGTTTATTGAATTCCCACAATTGCATTTAGATCCCAAAATTTTTCCTATGCTCAACAATGAACTACTCATGAAATGATGTCTCCAAAAAAACCAAATGATTTAAGGGAAACAATAACCAAACTAAAATCCAGCTAGAAATGTAGGGGAGATGTATATGGTAGTAGAGAAAAATGCATCCCCTATAGTAACAATACCCCTACCACCCAACCTTACCCAAGAACTATTCTATTGTAGAGCTAAAGAGTCCATCCAACTCATGTAAAAATTAGGATTTGGAGTCATGTATAAACTAATTGGAGAATGTGTAGCAATACTAATTCTGAAGATTGTTCCTTTACCCCAATCTTGAGACAACAACTCATAGCAATAAAATACACCTAGGTCTCAAGTGCTACAATCAACTGCAATCTAAGCATTAAAATTTGTTAGCTCCAACTTAGATAAGGGATTATTATTTGCTAAATCAACATCCATCAGAAATATAGAATTATCAACAATCTAAAATTTTCTTTCATTCCAAAATCAATCTATCCTCCTGCCAATCCAAACTCCAACTATCTAAAATTTCCAAGTCATGCTCCTCTTGGATGCAGTCTCACTCATCCATTACCTATTTTTCCTCCTTTTTCCTTTCCCTAAACTATTGATCTTCATAGAATTAACCCTTTTCCTCTAAAATTATCTCCTAAACACATTCCAAAGTAAGCTTTGTAGTTTTAAGCTTACTAGTGAGATAACCAACTTGTTCCATTAATTTCTTAGACATGAATCTAGGGTATCATCTACAAACTTGTTAGCCATACCTCTAACATGCATCATATGTAAGTAAGCTATTTTGGTTTATTCCCTAATTTTCTTTATTATTTTCAATTCAACATAGAAAAAATTAAACTCACTTTGACTTCTTGGTGCATTTTAATTGATACTTTCTACATGCATAAGGGCACTATCCAATCTAGCTAAAAATTACACTTCATTTTAGAGGACTCCAAAAATAGATTACTAAAAATTTCCTCATGTATGTTAACTCTTTTCAAATTATGATGCATTCCAACATTAAAATCTTCCTCATACCTATCACCAACTATTCCATGGTTGTCCCAAAACTCATTAACCTCTTAATTTCCAATTCGATGAAAATGTGTAGGATTGGGTTGAGGAACCAAATCAATAATGCCACTATTCTTAGCTCATAGTATAGGCTTCTTTCTTTCTGATCAAAATCAAGGCTACTAGATCTTTTCTCAAAATTAACATCAAGAAATAACAAATTAGATGTCTATTCAATATTATCAACATACCTTTCAATCCTTATATTCTTCAATAACATTTTATATGCATGTCTCCAAAGATGAATCTAACACAACATTGGAATGAAAGAGAAATCCATCACAAGATAGATCCTCATCATACTTAGATGTTGACAAACCTAGATTCCAAGTGAAAAGGGTTGATTACTTTTATCAAGACATAAGTAGTCGCTATGCTCCCCATGAGTGATAGCCTATTTGGAAGTGCCATTTTCCATCTTCTTAGGACTAAAATAGTCATCGACTTATTTCTCTGTAGGTTTTTTTTGGAAGCCAAACTCAAAGCC
Organism: Sequoia sempervirens; assembly: GCA_007258455.2. Classification (NCBI taxonomy): domain Eukaryota; kingdom Viridiplantae; phylum Streptophyta; class Pinopsida; order Cupressales; family Cupressaceae; genus Sequoia; species Sequoia sempervirens. The sequence goes on along the minus strand of VDFB02117864.1, from coordinate 2,729 downwards.
AACTATAGTCTCGTCAATGAAATGATATGAGTGAGCATTAAAAACTAAATTGGATATATCATCACCCTTTCCCATTTGATCTCCAACATCTAAAAGAACCTAAGTGAACCCATCATTAGTTTCATCTCCAAAAAGGACATCAGGGTTGTTATTCTTAGAGTTTTCACCAAATGAATCCAAATTAGGATTCAAGGCTTCTATTTTTTGTTCTCGTGATTTTGATGTTTCTTTATGCTACATCACCATTTCTTCCATATTTTGAATTTGTCTTAGGATTTTCTATAATTTTCTTTGGCTCTTCATGCATCACATTATCCATAGCAATTGCATGCATTAGCAAAGAATCATCTTGAGAATTTGTCACACACTCATCATTCTTGAAAATGCTCACTACATTAGACTCTCTTGTTGTGAATTATTTTACAAGTATTGCCAATCAAGAGTGGCTCCTTCAATGTGGACTTGGGTGTTCCTACCTTGGTACCACCAATCAAGAGTGGCTCCTTCAAGGTGTTGGATAGCATAAAAAATGACAACTTTCTCCTCCATGGAACTAGAATAGTAACAATTGTGCATCTCAAACAACCAATCTTTGATTGAAATTTTGTCTAATCCATAAAAAATGGGAGCTGAAAATTTAATATTTTTTCTCCTACGATATTTTTCATGAAAATTTGAATGTTTTTTATAATCCTTTATATTTATCATATTCTACATCTAAATTATATAGTCATTGTACAGGAAATATTTTTAAAATCCCTCATCTTGTTTAATATATGCTTGTCATGGTTGCTTTAGATCTTAGTCCAAATCTTCCATGTGATTAGCCATATTTTATCTCCTCTTTTCTTTTTCAAAAAATGATCAAACCTACAGGTTTCCAAGATCATGGCTCTGATACCACTGTAATATCCCTCATAAACATTTTCTATTCTATAATTAAAGTTTTTACCAAAAACACAAAATGGACAAATCAGGTGTAATGAAACTTCAGCTATAAACTCGAAATTCATCATTATTTATTGTGTAGATATAAAAAGAACACGTTTCTATATAAAATGCATTTTTAAATGTATTTCTACTAATAAAAACAATACGCAACACCCATAACCTTGCTGCAAATTACATTATTTAGAAAAGAAAAGAATAACCAAAACTTTGCAAATCAAGTGTAGCTTCTAAAACAAAAATCTTCAGCACTTCTTATAGAGTATGGGGCTTAAAATAAATAAATAAAATATTATAATTTGTGAAACCTATAAAATAGGGGCTTTGTGTTTTGGGAGCTACAACCAAGGTTTAGGACCTTTCCACCTATTTCATTCAAGTTTCATTCAAGGAAACCTTAGAGATCTCAATCTAGGAATAGAAACGAGGGAAAGAGATCTACAATAAGGTGTCCTAAGGGTGTGATTAAATACTAAAATAGGGTTCATCACCAAGAAAAATTTTGGAAAGAAAGAGATGGATGCAATGTGAAAACCTAACTATATGGCATATAGTATCAAACTAAAATATAGAATAGAAAAATGAGAATGAATAGAGGGGTACCTAGAATAAATATGTGAACAAAAAAAGATCCAAAACCCTGAAATTATAACTTTTAATGCTCATTGGGACTCATACACTAGTCTAGGTGATTTAGTCCAATTCTATGGCTTCTATGCATAAATTGGAATCTCTTAGTGACTAATCTAGATCTCCTAAAATATAGAAAAAGGTTGTAATGAGACCCATACGACCAAGGTGGTGATTTAGTCCCAATATTAGGGTTTGGTTGAAACTGTGGTATTCTCTGGTGATCTCTGGTAGCTTCTCTCTTGTCAAATCTACAAGTTGGAAACCCTAAATATTTTCCTATAGGTGACCTTCCGTGAAGATGAAAACATTGTAACAACCTTGAAAACTTTCTTCAATCTTGAAACTTATTTTTCAAAGGATCTTCAAGTTCCAAAACACCTAGATGTACAATCACATATGTTCTAGAGAGAGAAAAACTTATTGATTGTTAGGGAATAGGGATTTGTATTGGTCAAACCCCATTTAGGTAATTAAACCTTATGATTAAATAATGAAACATGAAACATGAACAATGATATCTTGAAATATGAATCAATAATCTAACATGAAGTAGCCATGTAGAATGTAGATCTTGATCTTGAATTAGATGTTATACAATATATAACTTGTATCTTGAGTGCTACATCACAACTATTAGAATTGGCTATGGATGCCAAGATCTATGGACCAAATGGAAAGCACAAAAGAGAGAGAAAATATGACAAGAATAAACTATATTCAGTGTCATTGATATGATATGATTCTGATTAATTACAATGAGAGAGACCCCTTGGTTATATAGCCAAGGTGAGAACATAGAAGGGCATAAGATTATGACAAGTGTTGTAATCTTATGACATGAGACAACTATGAAGAGCTATCACTCCACTTAAGGTGGAGAGATAATGACATGATGTGTCCACAAAAGGTGGAAATGATGAGGTAATGATATGTCAAGTCCACCAAAAGTGGAGATTCTCCAACAACCTCCTATGTGGTCCCTAAGTAAACTTAACTAAGGTGTAATCATGACCTAGGACAAGGTACAAGACATTTAATTACACTAACACCCCCCCTTAAGTGCAACTTAGGGAGAATGTGCACAAATGAAAACAATGCAAGATGGATCCTGGCTAATAGGCCATGTTAGGTACCCATGTACAAATGCA